>JAMQGT020010222.1:0-44695 GCA_024447675.2 Pterophyllum scalare | reverse complement strand
AGCCAGCATACCTTTTGTTTCTTGAATATTTGTGCCCAGACTATAGGATAATTTTAATTTTTTTAAAAATCTACACTTTATTGCTTATAGTTTGTTATGAAGTAGGGACAAACTGTAGGAATCTCCCTTCATCCTCATTAAAACTTGTTCTGCAGACGTGTGAATATGTAATGTTTTAATAAGCTCCCTGACAGAACCTTGGTGGTCCAGTTCTTTTAGTGCTGGGGAGGTAATACCACCCAATACTGGAAAAAAGGTAACCATAATGAGTGTTGTGTGTGTGAGAGAGAGATGGAGAGAACAAGCAAGCATGTATAAGCTTGGTCATTGCAGTGAAATTTTTCAGTTTTGCCCCTTTTTCAGATTTTAATTTTAATCTCCTCCTCTCCCCCTTGATTCCTCCTGACCTCCAGTCTAGGTCTGTTAGATGTAGTCCAGGTCATAGCAGGCAAACGAACAATGGAAATATCAAAGCCAGCCCAAGGCCTTTACATTTGGTTTTCTGCTCCAGGTAATCACAGCGTGCAGATCAGTAGAGAGAACAGCTGAGGCCTTGTCTTATCCTTAGTCTTTCCTTCTTGTGTTCACCTTCATGGGTCTGAATTCACCAAGAGTATTTATGCCATCATAGGCAAATTGCAAGGTTATTAAGTTTTAATACAGCATGGCAACTAATATCTGAAATGCTAATAAGATGTCCTTAAAGGAGAGGCTAAGCTCTTTGAAATGGATAGTATAGTCTATCCATTAGACATGAACCTGGATCCATCTGGATACAAAGTGTTTGTCAGTTAAACAGCCCAATTGTGTGAGATCGTGCCTGGCTGTTGGTGTGTGAGGTTCTGAAGTGTATCAAGAGGCACAGCTGAGTGAGTCGAATAGTCTGTGGTCTATTGATAACTCGTGCCTGTTTTAAAATCCTGGCACAACAATGCAACTAGGGCCTTGTGTGCTCCACTGAGCAACAATACCTCCTCTCACTGGCAGCTTCAATGTAACGATGACAAACAACAATAAAGGATTTCTTTTTTTCATGGGCCCCTCATTCCTGCCACCTTCTGATAAGAACATTTTAAAGTTTATCCAGAGACATACTCTAGGTATTATGCAAGTGATAACTATTTTCAAGGTTTTTTCTTGTTATTTATTTAAAAATTAGCCAAAGATGATCAATAAACAGCTGTTTTAAGGAAGACACACAGGCTTGCTTTGTAGAGCCCTACCTGTCTTTATTTTTATGTTTTCTTCTTTGCTCCTGCACACACACACACACACACACACACACACACAAACACACACAATGCTGGTCTTCATTTTTCCCTTCTTGTTCCTCTCCCTGTCTGTCTCAGTGTGCGTACAGAGTTGGTTGGCTGGGCTAGTAGCTGGGAGGTATGGTAGAGTGTAAGCAGTGTTGATGTGGATGGCCCCTGGTCAGAGGCCAGGGCCTGGCTGTTAAAACGCAGCCTCTTTTGTGCGTCAAAGCCAGCATTGCTAGTGCTGTTCCACCCCTGTCGCTAAGGGTGGGGAGGCATTTACCCACCACATGCATTCATTCTATTGGCATTGCTTGATGCAGGGCTAAATGGCATTGTTACAATGTGCCTCTGAGAAGTGTTGACAGGTCCATATGCTAATTTTAATGAATACAAGGAGATGTGGTTTTATTCACCTCAACTCAGCGGCAGAATCCTATCCACACCAAGACTAGCAAATATAATTGCAGCAAACTCAAATGAGCTCATTAGGAAATGTATTGAATTTACACATTATTTCCAGTAGTTAAGCTGAGTTATTTTCCCTAGAGACTCAATTACATACTCATTTGTGACTCAGGTAAATGGCTTTCTGTGTGTGACTTTTTCAACTGCAAAATTGTAGTCACTGAATAATTTGTAAGAAAGCTGTTGTACAAGCTTATCTATTGACATTCATTTGTGTGATTTTAAATGGGGGGGGGAACTGGAGACGAGATAGCTACTCCCTTTTGTTCCTTTATTCACTTCATTTGATTAACTCATAACATTTAATTTGCTAATGAATTATTTGAATGTGTGCTCATTTGTCTTCAGTGGGCTACCTTGTAATGTTTTACTCACAACGGCCTTGTTGTCTTTCTGAAACGCTTAATTTCACCTCAGAGTGTGTAGCTGAACTTTTGTCAAAAGTGCAAATGCAAAAGTCCCTTTCTCCTGCGAAAGTCCCGTTTCCCCAGTGAAAGAAGGATAGAACGCTCTAAAAAAAAAGAAAAGAAAAAGAAGAAGACCTGGTGAGTCAGGGTTCAGTATCAGGGATTATGCCATCCTACTGCACTCTGAAATGAACGTGTACATTCATCGAGTGAGTCACTTCTCGAACCATGCCCTCCCTGAGCCACAATGAAGAGATTGTTGGGGAAATGGACATGGTGTGGAAACTATGTGACAAAGAGGAGTGCCTAAAATTGAAATGGCTTGTCAAATTGCTGTTTGTTCTGTGTGAAAATGGCCCGATTCGCTGGAAAACAACTAAGAATTTTGGATGGGTAAGCATAAGGGTTTCCACAGAGCTTTGTATTGGCTTGTGCTGGATGAACTAAAATGACTCTGGCTTTTGGCAAAATTCCCAGGAGCACATTGAAGACAGTTTCAGTAGCTGAAGTGGACTTCAGTGATTGAAATGTGCCACTGTGTGGTCTCTGGCATGCATTATATAATGATCCATAATTTAGCTGTGATCTCTTTATGATTTAGAGAGTTGTGCAATGCAGGGAAACATACTGAGGCTCTTCTTTACTTTATTGGACAGTACACAGTGAAACAGAGCAGAGGGTGACTTGTCTTAAAGGTCCTTCTCTAGATTCAGACTCAGTATTTTCCAAGGGCATGGCTAACTCCTTACCCAGCTGAGCCAGCAAGCTGTCTAGGGTATGTAAAATGTAGTTTTGTGTCATTCTGAGCACCTTTGTATTGTGATTTCATTGTATCATGGTCTGTGCTGTGAATGCTGGCTGTTCTTGCCCCTGGAGTGGCCATAAGGGTACTGGGACTGGGCCCAGTGCTGCCCTAGCCCCGCAAGCCTCGATCCAAACACATCCTCTGCACTCAGCTGTAAATACCACCAACAGCTGGTGGCACACAAGTTAGTCGTGCTTAAACAAATTCCTGGCTTACATGTAAAGGGGCAACGGGGCTTCTTCTGCTTCTTTTTCAACCAGGCCTCCATACGCGTAATAATCTCAAACAAACTATTTTAGGGAATTAAGTAAAGAAATGATAAGGGCAAAGAGTAACAACTGGGAAAAGATAGATTTTACCTAAGTAAAAATCTATACAGCGATAACCAGGCAATTTTGTCTACCATGGTAGATAAATACATAGAAATAATCTCTATTTAGCGCAGTTAAAAACAAGAGAAGGTCAATTTTTTTTGGAAACACAAACCTGTTTGATCCCACCCAGCTTGCTCCCTTTTCCTCATAGACACACAGCTCTGTTTAGCAAGATAGGATTTATCAAAGTCACCTTTGAGCTCAGTAGCCCATCTAGAGCTCATGGTATCACACATAATGACATTCAGTGTGGCCCAGATCACATTTATGATAGCATATTTGATACAGCTGTACACTAGCAAAGAATAACACAGCCTAAAAGAATAACCCCACCTTTTTTTCAGTTTAAACACAATCCATTTTCCAGTGTAAATCACTTGTCACTCTATTCCAAATGTAACTGCTCTGATCTGAAAGAGAGAGGTGGAGAGAGAGAAAGAGAGAGAGTAAAGATTATCTTTTGGGCCATTTCACTGGCACCGTTGCGTGACAGAGACTGACAGCTCTTTCAGATGACTGACAGGTGTCCTTTGAAATGGCGCTGAAGCAGCTTCTGTTCAGACTGTTGAAATGCATATTTGGAGCTCTTATCATAAAGGCATGGATGGCCCAGATAGGTGCCGTTAACATTGCAAATGGCTCCAGAATTATTCATTGTCAGTGCTGCGGGAAAGAATGGGGGGGGGGGTGAAGTTTGATTATTCTGCTCACACAATGGCAGGGTGCTTAATGATTCCTCTCCACCTTGGCAGTGGCATGTGCCGACTTCAGGCGCTAGCGGCGGGTGACACAGGTCTGGCCAAGTGTTAGAGCAAGATCATACGTCCGGGCCCCATTTTAATTTCTAATACATTAATCTTTTCCTCACAGATCCTCCATGAATATTCCAGGGCTCCTTGTTTGTCGGGAAGGCTGTCTCGCTTTCATCTATTCAGGTGGTTTCATTCACTGTGAAAGCCAGCTAAATGGACCCGATCAGTCAATGACAACTGGGATACAATAGAGTCCGGTAACACGTCCCTTTTCTCCTTTCAGCCTTCTGATAGACAACCCTGACACCTGCTCCCTAGGGAGACCCTCCGCCAAGTCAGTGCACTGTTCCTTGAGAGACTTCCTTTACTTTATCAGCCTATAAAGGATTGTCACAGGTGACTATATCTGCTGAGGTATGGAGTTGCTCCCTCTGACCTGCCCCAGTGCTGTGCGGTCGAGGCACCATGTGGTCGAGGCGCCACGCGCTGCATCACAAGCGGATTAAGGTGGCTTAAATGCTGTCATACAAGCAGATTCCGTGCTTCACACTTTCTAAAAAATGTTAAGCCTTTGTTCTCTTCCATTAATTAGCATTGTCTTAAGTTCATTAGACCACAGCTCATGCTGTTACTAATGAGGCAACGTAGACCACCTACATCAGCCTAGCTTTGTAGAGCTTGACCTGACAAAGTTGCCTGTGCTTTCTTGTTCATGGTGTAATGACTTACACAGAGAGAGATGCAAGAGCTCTGATAGATTTATACTTGTTAATGATTAAATTTCTCAATCAGGCCTATTATCAGCCATCAAAAAACAATAACAAACTGGCATTTTTAAGAGGATCTTATTTAGCATTTTATGTTAACTGATGATGTGCTGATTTATAATGATGGCCAGTTTTCCTTCTTGAGGTCGATTATGGAAACAAAATTTTTTTTGTGACTTTGGAAGTAAAGGCTTGTTGTCTTCTTTTCCAAAAGATGTTTTAGGGTAGTGCACTTGAAACAAGAATATCAGTCAGAGCTCCCCTTCCCACAGCTAAATGAGACTCACAGGGGCCTGCACTGTAGAGCAGCGCCAAACATAACTCAACACAGAGAACACCCCAACAGTGAGAACCTACATGTCCATTGGCATATATGGATATTAGAAGTGTCAAGGCTAGTGATGTAGATTGGGTGCCATTCATAATTATGATATCTGATTTAGGTTCAAAACGGATGCTATAGAGAGAAGGCGAGGGACAGTACCAATATTTTAATGGATAAAAGACAGCCTTCTCCCTCAAGGAACATCTTGACTGACACTGGCTGCTGAAAAATTGGGATTTATATTTCCTGTTTTCTATTAATATGGAGATGAATACATGTGTTCCTGTGTCATAAAATTAGTTTAGCTCTTGCAAATTGCAGTTGCAAGTGTCGAGAAGGGAAAAGTGGTGCCTTTGCATTTTCACAGGTAAGAGAAAATGTGAAAACAGTAGGAACAATATCTACATTTAAAAATAAGGGCAATAATGTGTTTCTCAAAGAAAAAGGGAAGCAAATAAGAAACACCTGGGATGAGCGTCAAAACCCAATCAAGTTGTTCAAAATTCCTCAGGACATTGCTGGAAATAAAAGAAGAAAAAAAGAAAAGAAAAAAAGATTGGTGAACTTAGCATCGAGTTGAGGTGGGGCCGGACCATCTCAGTACCTCATCCGATCATACCTGGTGTACTCACTAGGTAAAGCTTAACATGAAAGTGTGAGGCATACATAGCTTTACATGTAAATGGTGTTTTTAAAGCTTTGTCTAAATACTCAAGAACCACCAATAGCCTTATCTTTTCTGATTTTACAGCATAATCTTGTTACATGCCTGTCTACACATAAAATACATACTAGTTCTGATAGGTACTTAAATATAGGGCCAGCAGAACAAATACGTAACAACTGAGAAATTTAAAGGAGAAGTAAATTAGATTTTAACTTTTGTAACTTTTGTAAATACAGTGTACCTACAATGTACCTACAATGTACCTACAATGTACCTACAATGCACGTAAACAGAGCATAATTTGACGACATCCTACACTAACTAATTATGATAATTATGTCTAACTAACTAATTATGGTAGTCTATAACATATGTTTCTTCTGATAGCTGAGGCCTGATTAAAAATTAATATTAAAAGAATGTTAACAAATATAAACTCAAGGGACTGCTGTAATAGTATGAAACAGCTGATATAAAGTTGGCTAAAATTTAAAAATGGCTTCTTTACCCTGCAGTTAATCCAAAAGTAGCTCTACTGTAACTTAATCAGTATCAATGTGTTTTCAGTTTTACTGTTTTAGAAAATAAATGTGCTGCTGATTTATACAAAGACATGAAAGAAAAGGCATTTACCTGGCATTGGGCTACCTTTCTCTCTACAGCCAATAGAGAGGCTCTGGTACTGAGGCGAGACATTAATTCACTGTGTCAACCTGTCCCCCTGGAATATTTATGATGCTAAATACATTTAATTAGGCAGTAGGAGCTCTGATGGGAGAGAGAATGCACTGTCAGTAAAAAAAAAAAGGGAAAGATTTTGTTACCCCTAATGTTGATAGGCTGGTAATGCTGCTTACTCATTCTCAGTGACAGGAGGACCAAACATACTGTAGAGGGAATTTGAATCACTCAAAATCATTTGTGGCATGTTCATTACAAAGTCATCATAGCACCTGAAGAGGATAGTACGGATGCTTACTGAGAGAGGGAATATTTTCCAAGGCAGTGTTTAGCATGCCTGAGCAGTATTATTACTTCAGGTGCACTGAGATGGCAAGAAAGCTGATAAAACTGATCGTCATTGCCGTTTGTTGCTCCAAAGGTTTATTATAAGACATCAGCCTTACAACATGTAGTTACTGATTGAGCTTATCAGTACTGCTAGTTTGCCTCCTGACACGTTGAGCTTACATAATGGAATAAAAATCATAATTTAACTATAGGCTGTACTGCTGTACTCCACATATTACAAAAAAAGACAGGTTGTGATGCAGCAGCCGACAGCCTGGAGTAAAGTGAGACATCATGTCTGCCTGTGATAAAAACATGGCTACAGTAAATAATAGTCAGTTTCCATCTTGACATCTGTCATCTGAGTGGAAATGGATGGGGAAATGACCAGCTCTCTATCGGCCGAGCTCTGGCTGTGTCGCTGGCTGAATGATGCAAATAGAAGATAATATCAGTGGTATACTGAATGGCATTACTCCAAATCTAATGTCATTAAAAAGGGTGGGTATTAGCTTTGCTGTCTGGAGGTGGTGGTGTGGGCTGCTGCAGCTTGACTGACACACAGATTAAGTGCAGTGACAGGGAGCACAATAAAGTCATCAGAGAATGTGACATGTCAGTTAGGGGGGATGAAGGGATGAATTGTCACTCTCTGTCAGAGCCCATCCTCTCTCTTATCCATGATGTCCCATACACCACCGTGGGAAAACAGGACAGCACGGCCACATCAGACAAATATTTATTCAGGTAGAGGATAAGCATACGCGCTCACGCTCTCCCGTTCACCACATGTTTGTAAATTTGCTGGCAGAAAAAGACTCAATGATGGATAAATAGCCACTGTGTGGTTTTGCTTTTCAAAGCCATCGCTCCTAATTTGTCAGTGCAATGTTTGAATTATGGCATTACAATACACAACACTGAAAATAATGTATGGTGGCTTTCTGCTGAAAGCTGCAGGGCAAAGATTACAGTATTTTAGTTCATATGCGATTATAAAGTTGTGATTATAGAGAAAATGAAATGGACTTTTTGAAATGATTATGCTCATTTTTGTGTAAAATGAAATATACATAAGTAGAATTTAGCTCACAGAATATCGTAACAAACATGCAGTAATTTTATATCTTGTATTATCACCTAAAACACTATGCACCCTTTCTCTGTAAGAGAAGAATAAATCCATTATCCACCTTTGTGTCAAGCTACCTAAGCACATTGATGTGGGTCTCGAGATGAGGTATCGTTGGGATTTTAGAGTATACAATCTGGCCAAAAGATGGCAATGTTGCAGTGCTGAATTCCAAATGAGTTTTCTACTGGTTGGCCCCCCATCACAGACTGGCCACTGCCTTCTTCTGCAGCATTCTCCTTTCCAAATGAGCCCAGAAATTTGTAATCCTCACAGGGTATAACTGCACTGAAGTGCAGGATTAACGTTTGAGTCAACCCCCTAAAGTTCTACCAGAAAAGTTGATTATATAGAGGGTGATGGAAAGACAAAGTTGGGGGTGATAGGTTGATGGAATGGGGCCACAAGTTGCATTTATTTTTCTCTGACATAAACTATGTGCTGTTTAATATCCAATTAGTGTGTTTTCTGAGGAAATTTCCAATGGAGATGGGAACTATTTATGGTTACCAGGTTCGTATTTTATCAGAAATGTACTATTATTATTTTGTTTTTCTTAAATGGAGCAATTTCTTTAATGCTGATTTTGAGCCACGATTTTGTCCTTTACAGTGGCAGATTTTTAAATTCATTCACATTTTACATTTTAACCTCTCCTATCATGTCTGCACATGGAATAAAGTTTAGCTAGATTAAGTGGCATTTTCTATTGGAAGATTGTCTTTTGAGTATTTCTGAGTAGTTACATACAGCATGAAGGAATTAGAGTGCATTTGGTGCAGCCAAATAGGCACCCAGCAGGGCAGCAATTGTACAGCTATTATAGCACTAAAATACTTGGAATGTGCCTCTGTAAATGGATTATGAAGTTATACTGAAAGGGTTAACAGAACTGGTCTGCTGAAAATAAACTGTTAGTTTGCCAATTTCAGCAAAATGACATCCTTCTTACATGTTTGCAGAAGGAGATTTAGAACAACAAAAAAAACACTTATTTGAGTAGATAAAATTTACCGTTAATTATAGAATAGATGTAGAAAAAAATAAATGTAAAAATTGCTTTAACTTTGTACACCTGGTTGCAGACTTTTGAGTGACACTTGTTTGCTCTGTTGTTTGGAAGGAAGCAGGAATAGAAGTCTCTCTCATGGCCACTTTGCTGGTCTTTATTATTGGCTTATTGCCTTTGAGCTGTCACCACTCAGAGCATTTCTTCTCTCAGGGGATTGTCTTCTGGGACTTGAGAGAACTCGGCTGGCTCTGGCTACTCAGCTCTGTTGCACACTGCTACTATCTCATGTTGCATGCAATGTACTGTCACTGTGTCTATTTTCTACAGATTTACTCATAAAGCACCCTTTCTGAGATTCACGTTATCTAATTCAGAAGTTAAATTTTAAAAAAAATCAGATTTTTCTTTTGGTCTATATCCTTTTACATGTTTTTAGCTTTATTATGTCTGTGATAATACATGGCAGATAGTCTCTGGTTTAGCATGACTTTATCCTTAGGCAAATAAATTGCACTGTACAATAGGTTGTAGAGTTTCACTGCATAAGGTCAATACATACAAAGAACACAGGAGCCGAATGCCAGTGGAGCCTCAGTCAGGTAGTCTCTTTTCCTCGGGCAATTGTTGTTTATTGGCTGCTGCATTGAAGTGAAAGTGTGCCCGGTAGATATTCAAATAAAATCTGAGAGACAGAAAAAAAAAAACATAAATATTTGTAATTTCGGAAAAAATAAAAATGCTTCCTGACAGTTATTTATTTTTCCTGACACACATTCCTATGATAATCTTTTGCTTTATGTGGAATAAAACAACTTCCAGGCTTTTAATTTGGAAATGTGACAAACAGTGAGGCACAAAGGGAAATAGTTGATTTGAAGTGTACAGAAATCCTAAGATTTAGCAAGAGGGTGTGATTTTCTGCTTCCGAGCCTAATCCCACCATTCCTCTACCTCTCCTCTCTTATGCCAGTCACATTTTCTAATTAGCTTTCCCTGTGGAGGAAGAAGATGGATTATATTTTAATATCTGGAGCCTAAAATTAGTTTATATTTTAGCAAGTTAGCACTTCTGAGAAGTTGATTTACTCTTGAAGCTGTAAAACCCGTGAGCTTGCAATTAATCATTCTCTTTAGTCTCGTTCTCAAGGAAAAAGGAGCTCCAGTGTCACAGTCTGGATCACAATAGGTAAACACCTAATTTACACTATTTAGAAATCACCTCTCTAGTACTCACTCCCTCAATTGTTCTATCTCCGTCCTGTTATTAATTACAGCACACTTTAACAAAGCGACGTTTTCTATGACTAATCATCGACACAGAATGATTAAAGACGTTCCTCACTTTTTTGAATTATTTCCTCCTGTTCTGTCTGCATTCATTCATGAGCTTGTTACTGTTTTTTTTTCGTGGTCAAGATTTTGGTTTGGCATTATCCGATTACCAGAGTCCCAAGAGGCCTCTACAGGCCAATCCATCAAGACTAAGGGGTAGTGGGAGAACTGCTGCAGATGTACAGCACTGAGAAATGAATGGTTATTAAAAGGTATGCATGGGTTTATATAGAAAGTCTTAAGACGTTGCATGTGCTGACATTATGTGATGTTCTGTGTGACTATATAAAAGTGGGAGTTTTTTCCCCCCAAATGTGTTAAAAGTCACCTGTTCCTGAAAAGTTCTCATGTGAAAGAAATATTCAATAAGATGAAATGGAAGTCTGTTAACCCACCAAAGATGAATATAACCATCAAATATTTCTAATGAGGTACTGCAGAAAAGCTGTCATTTTGAAAACAAAACAAACAAAAAAACACAATATGGCTCGAATGAAAAGTGCTTAACTGAGAAGCAGGTGCATAGATGCTCCTCTCCTCTGCAGCCCTCCCTTACAGCCACACAGAGTGAGGAAAGTAACTCCTAAGCCTGGATCTGGCATGGCTTTGGAGTGTTGTTTGGTGACTGGAGGTAGAGCGGTGTCGGGAGGAACATCAGTGCCTCTCTCCCAGGGAGATGAGCAGCACAGGCCAATTTCATATGCGGGGCTCGGCCCCTGGGTCTGAGTGGAGGTGGGCTGGGTCCACCCAGTATCCTGGCTTCATTAATCATCCCGCCAAGGCTTACTGGCAAACCCCCTCTCCGCCCTCTCCTAGACAACCCCTTGGATTACACAGAGCCAGCGAAATGTCAGCCCAAATCTGAGTCTTGATGCAGATAATCATTTCAATAATATTTCTCCATTTGTGCCCCCGATGCCAGGGGAATAAAGCTTTTCCACTGTCAGGTAGCATAAGACTACAGTTGGTGGGAATACTTGACTCTGAGCCAGATGGCTTAGCCATGCTTGCAGCATATGTTCAACAAGCAGTCCTGTGCCAAATACGCATTAGGTTTTTATTAATTTGAAGCACCCAGGAATGCATACGTATATATTTACCTGATCCTGCCACTATTCACCACCCCCGAACCGCAGAGCTCACTAACCTCTCTAGAAGTTAACTAAACTCTGCTTTTGCCTGCTGCAAGAAATAATAGAAAGATTCTTTGTTGATGCATTTAGTTAATGCAATATTTATAATTTCCACAATATTAATAATGCACTCGTTATATTACCCTAAAATATGCATTATGTAGTTAATGGTGAAGAAAATAAATAATATAAAAAATGTCCTCTTTACTCCTCATCTTCCCTAAAATGAGGATTTTATCACTAATCAAAGGTAATTATCATCTACATTAATGGCTCTAATATCTTCCATAGTGGCGTTGGTTGTTACAAAGCAAATTACCATTTAGATGCAGGAATATGCTTGGGTCCAAGACAAAAGAAACAGTTCTGCATGGGAGGGCAAATTTATTCATTACCACTAAGTTGAACTTCCTTTTAACAGCCCTGTGCTCTGCAATCCTGGGAGTTCTTTTCCCAGTGACTTATAGTAGTGCAGGGGGAGGGTGGGAGGGTGGCGCGCCGAAAATGTCAATAGAAATAGTAAGTGTGAGAGGGAAGGCTTGCCTAATTAGTGCCCATTTAGATTTTATGACGGCTCTGAGATCTGCTCTTCCTGACAGAGAGCACTATAGTTGCATATTGTCCTAGCCTGAGGGAACCATAGGAAAATCCAGATTTATTGTACCTATCATACCAGCATATTTCATTTGCCATTATGAGATGCCATCTTGCAATGATGCCAGATTATTTATTACAGATTAAATTGTGGGACCTAGGTGGTTGAGGAACATTTCAAAGTACCATTCCTCTTATTAAGTTCTTCATTATCTGCCCCACTGTGATCTAAAAGCTCCCTCCTTCCTACCTGCGTTAACAAATACATCACTGATTGGACAATGCCCAACTGTTTTTCTGCTCTCTGCATTAGTGCCAGTGCGCACAACACAACTCATCTGTTTCTTCTATTTAGGGAAGACCGAGGGAAGATTTCATTAAGCCTAATTTCACACGCAGAAGTTCTTTTTCTTCCTTTTCCATTCTGGCTTTTTACTTTTTTTTATAATCTGCTGCTACACGGAGACAACATTAAGATATTTTTTTCCACAAATACTGCAGAGTATCTTTGGTTTAAATTACACTGAGAAATACATTTATGTCCTTTTCGTAACAACATAAATTGACACTGCAGCAGTTTTATGTATTTAATTTATTAGGAAATGTTTATTTCCGATGTACCTTAAACCCCAGGATATTGGCATTTATCCTATTTACACATCAATATTACATTTCCATGTAGGCCTTGAGAGTTGCATTTAAGTCATTGTGCAACGTGGTATTAAAATGTACTCCATACTGTGAGGGGAGCTCATCAGGGAATAGCTGGGCCCTGGACTCCCATTACCCAGCATAAAAGTGTCAGCCACTTTAATTACATTCATGCCTTCCCCAGTCCGTTTTATTTCAGCCGCAATGAGATCTCATGGCTCTGTCTCAACCAGTTGGACAGTGTTAGTTGTGAGGTGAGGATGTAACAGGATTTTTTTTTCTCCCCATCTGTCTTGCAGAAGTCATGATATATGACTCAGAGCAGTGTTTAGACGTTAGATGTTACAGGTGTTCCCAGCTGGTCATGGATCTTCAGTCACAGGCTTGAATGCTTTGTCTGCTGCTCGATCCCTCAATGTGAATTTGAGTATCTGTCCCCGGAATTGTTGATTAAGTTGGCATACCCAGCCACTAAATATCAGTGCACCCCACTGAGAGAGGAAGAATTGGTTGTACACAGGACACCGTCACAGATAAGGGTGAGGGCTAGGAGGAGGAGGGGAAGGGAGGGTCAAGTTCCGCCGGTCAGACTGTTAGTGAGCGCGGAAGAGGCAGTGTCACTTACTGTTTCACGGGGAAGCTTCCTGACCTTCTAGGAGTGAAAGCAAGATCCTCTCTTGTTTATACTCAGCCATGGATCAGTGCATGGAATATGTCTACATCCTCTCAGCCAATTTCACACAGAGGAAGCGCAGTGTGGGCGGCCGACACAAGCCGTTTCCCCTGGACGATGAGGCCCATCCCTCACGCATGTCCCCTGTCTGTGACTGGAGGTGTATAGAGACAGAAAAAGATAGAGGCATTCTACTGCTCCACTGGGCCACAGAACTATCCCTTCCCCGGGGACCCTTATGTTAGGACCAGCCTCTGGCTCAGGGTTCATATCTAAGAGATGAGGTACTCTCTCAGCCAAACAGTAATAAAACAATTAAGAGATTCATTGCATTGTAGCACTTTTCAGACAGTTTGTTTCCCTTTCTTATATTACCATACATGTAAAGCACATTTGAATCATATTTCTGTCCTAGCAGTGTAAGATGCATCACAGGTGCAACTTCCAGTAATGAACAATGTATTTGTGAAATATCTCACATAGACTCAGTTGAAAATCCCTGTTTTGAAATGACGAGTCAATGAGTCCTTCTAAAGGTAATTTACAGGCTGAGTAAGTGGACATAAAGCACTCAGGTGAATTATCAGTAAAGCCATTAATTACCGCTAATGATTCAAATGGGACAAGCACATTTGCTATAAAAACTATTTATGATGCACATTAAGGTCAAGCTTCTTTTTTCTTTTGCAACTAAGATTCACACACGTATCACTCATTGAAAGAGAAGAATAAGAATAAGAAAACCATCCTCCAAACTCTTAATGAGAAAATAAGGGATTTTTACTATTGTGGTTTAATCCAGTTTTGCATTAACAATCAAAAGGTAATCACACCTCAGTCAGCGATCCCACTTCAGGACCACACACTGCTCCTGAATGAAGTCTCTTCGCTTCATGCCCAATTGATCTAATTACTTGAAGGAATTCTCACTCTCTGTCTCTCTGATATAGTAGTTCCTGTTATATCCAGTTGTTCAGTTAATTAATTCCTAATTCTTTATCACAGTGGTGAACCTGGGAAGATGATCCAATATTCTGTCTTTCCAGAGTCTTCTTTCAATGGTCTGTCTTGTTTTTCCTGTACAACCTGAGGTGAGTGCATCTCCAAATGCTGTCCAGTGCTCCTCTATGATGCTCCTCTTGTAATCAGCGACCCCTGTTACTCAATTATGGGGTGTGAATTTGGGCTCTTTGGTGACCTTCTCCCAGTGATCCTACTACTGACCCTTCAATAAGAGCGCTGCCTTCACACCACTGCTTTGTGTGTTGCATCACATTCTTTTTTCATTTGTGGGATCTTTATGAAGAGGGAAATGAAAGGAAGCGGGTCACTCGTGTTGTGTTCTCACAGCTACCCACTTCAGAGGCTCTGAGTAGGGGCTTGGTGTTTACTTTGATTCTGTGTAGGGTACACCTTAAGTTCAAGGGTTGGAGGGCAGGAAGCATCACTCTCTTGTAGGTAATCATATCCAGCTTTGTGCTCCTTGTACCCCGACACTGAGGGTGGCAGCTTAAAGGCTGTCTCAAGCCTTGTTCCACAACAGACCACACGTGTGATATCCACAGCATCAGCAGCAGCAAACCTCTTTCTCTTGTCTGTGTGATCGTGGAGCTCAGTGCTGTGTTGATGTGCATTACCTCTCTGTAGCAGGCCAGTTTTTTATGTACCGTACTCATTTCTAGCACTCCGCGGTTTTAAGATGACATATTAGCCAGCTCCGGGGTGGTTAAAGGTGATGCAAAGATTACAGCTATTTACTGAATTATCTGTCTGTGAGACTACCCTCATATCTCTGCATATATTACCTTGAGCTTGAGTTTAAAGAGCGATTGCTCAGAACAAGGAAGTTAAAGAGGCAATTACATAATGAAATGGGCCATCAATTCTGTTCGTGGCCTTTTTCTCTTTGAACAGAGATGGCCCAGATATCCCTGGTTTAGCTGACCCAGTAGAAGTACAACTGTTTGTATTAAACTCTCCTTTATCAAGGGACTAAGAAGCTGCATGGGTCTGTCTGGCTTTCTATCTCCATTCTGTAATTCAGTTATTAATTACCCTTCCTCTCAGAGGAGCAGCGGCCATTGTATTTACAGTGTTTCCATGGTGACCCTAGCCCATTTATAAGGTTTGTGTCAGTATTAAAACAAGACCTGTATTCAAATGGTCTCCCCCTAAATATAGCGGTGTCTCATAATGTGCGGGTTATTATAGTAAAATTAACACTGCTCCATTTCAGGCTGGATCATATTACTTACTGGTAATATTCAGCAGTGCTACAGCTAGCAGTGAAAATGTAGGATAGATGATTCTTAAGATCATTATATTCCAGATCAAATTCTACTCAGCAAAGATTAGACTATTATTGTATTTTAAAGTACATTCATACTATGTACAGGCTTCTGGAAAAATAATTACATTAAAAAAGTACTTACCAAGTAATACTGAGTATGATGAGTACAATTTATGTAGGTAATGTTAATAACTAATATTCAGTGATTAAATCTATTTAGTACCACATGCGACTGACATAATACCTAATTTAAACATTACATTATATTATTATATATTACATCAAAAACATTTTAGTAAATAGAAATGTCTATTTATTTAGTACAAACAACTTTAAACTGATATAATATAGTTTCGATTGTATACTAATAAATACACGACCATGATTAATGTAAACAGTTGCATACATACTGATCTGTAGGCATCAAGATATAATGCAAACCACATAACTGCATTTCTATTCAATATCAAAACAAGAAATAAACATATTTTTACCTTCTCTTGTCAATGTTTTTTTCTTTTTTCTGAAGCTAATTTTACCTTGTGCACTCCACATCCTTTGTCTGATTATCTCCTTTTCTATTTGATTAATACCACAGATTCCATTATTATTTATCTACCATTTGTAAACAAAGCCTTTACCATTAATAATTTCTTACCTCATTTATGCTTTGTATAACGTAATTTCATTGTGTCCTTGTTGTCAAGAAGTTACCTTTTTTTGATTGAATAATAAATTACAAATTTCTGGGTAAATATGGGAAACAGGTAAAGTAATTGTTAGCCATACTGCTGAATTATCATATGTACATATTCTAAACACACACACACACACACACACCCACACAGACACACCCACCCACACATGTGTGTGTGTGTGTGAGTGTGTGTGTGTGTAGATACAGATACATGATCAGCAGCCACAGTTTCAGTTTTTTGCTCTGCACAGTTTTATGGCTTTAGTTTGAACTTCTAGTGTGGAAAGTCAAAGTGTAAGATTGTCAATGGCTCTTATTCGGGCCCAAACAGGACCCACACCTTCTGTCACAGCCTCCAGCCCCGGGCCCGTCGGCAACCTGCTGCCAGGCCTATGCGTGCTGCCAGTTGTAGTTTTTAATTGGCCATCTGGGGAAAGCTGGATCTAGTGGCTGGATATTAATCAGTAAATTAACCCAGCCATAATACAGCTTCCTCCCAGTGGAAGCCCGGCAGCTGTGGGCAGAGAAAGAGAGAGTGTGAGTGCGAAAGAGAGATGAACCATAGGCTGGAGAGGCTGAAAAGGGAGGCTCCCGAATGGGCTGGCCCGTGATTGAACATTTCCTCCGTGTCCCTTGCCACACTCCCCTGTCTGCAATGCTGCTGACCCCCAATTTGTCTGACAATCACATGGAGGATAATCTCCAGCATGTCAGTGCAGATGTCACAGGTACTTGCTCTCACTAAGGACAAAGCTGCAAATTCACAGTTAACGCTTGCTTTTTTGGCCAAAACTGACAGCTGTATTGAAAGCTGGAGTAAGATTGGAGGGAGAGTGCTCTATAAAAGTTCGGGGGAGGTTACTCATGCAAGGTCTTTCTGGTAGTGTGTGTGTGTGTGTGTGTGTGTGTGTGTGTGTGTGTGTGTGTGTGTATGTGTGTCCATGTATGTACGTGTATCATTAGTGTATTTGACTGACTGAAATTATTGGCAGTCCCCAGAGTTAACCAATTAAAAGGCTAATGAATATACAACAGCTAATTATTATAAGTAAGCCACATTATCATAATAGCCTGTGCTTACAGTTTTAGTATTTAGTTTGGACATACTGAGAACAATAACTGACACACATGTTTTAAAGCCCATCTAAATAAACATGTGTATTATCATAGAATCTGAAAGAGGCAATATAAATCTCCCTTCATGGTAGGAGTACTATATAAAATATGATGCAGCATAAGTTATAGAAATTAAATTGAGATTTTCTTTTTCTGATCTATTGAAATGAATAAAAGGAAGTTTATCCTTTGAAATACCAATTAATTCAAGTCCTGCTATTTTATTTGCAACATTGCCCACAATGATTCAATGCATCCAGAGATACAGTAGTCTCCCCAGGAGAAACAGTGTAGTAAACAGTTTGGAAATGTATTTTATCCCTGAAAATATTCATATTTCCCCCAACATTAAACTGTAGATTTAGCCATGAAACAAATGCCATTGGAGACAGCTAGTTTGGGAGATTTTTCTTATGCAAGCTGGCAATGATTATCTCAGTGAAAACAGCAGCAAATTAGTTTTTTTTTTGTCAAATTAGCTTCTTTTTTATGAGGATAATCTTTTCTATTTTTCTTTAGAAACATGCTGTATAAGGACCTCCGAGTTGTACCATTTTGAACTGCAGTCACTCACGTGGTCCGACAGCCTGTGCATTAAAAAAAAGAGCATTGCAGTGGATGTCACAATACATCACAGGAAAGCAATGTCAGCCACTAACCCACTCTGCTGCTTATATATTCATGCATAGCAAACACAAAGACTCAAACTAGTGTGGCGTATGCCACCTGACCCTGCAAGAGGGCTTTTATGGTGTGATGTCATCACGCCCCATTGTCATAAACGAACCACCTCACTTCTGTGCCTGTCTGTCAATAAATTTTCAAGGGGCCTCTGTCATATGTTTCTACTCTACTGTGCTCTAGATGGACATGAAATAATTGCCATGCAAAGAGTTGCACGTTTCCCTTTCTAATTTTAAGGGTCAACAGCATTTTAATACCATTTTAAACACAGACACAATGTTTTTTATGATGCATGTACAAGCGGCTTTTGATAGCTTAACCAGCCAAGCATGGTTAAAGAGAGAAACCATTGCAGCTGCTTCCAGGACCCACTTAATTTAGTCCCCTGACCCCAGTTCACCTGAGTCTGCATGGAAATCATAATGCAATTCAAGTGTGACGAAAAATGATATACTGTGTATTTACCCCAAATATTTATGCAGGACCTACTAACAGTCATGCTTACTCCTAATAAAGAGAAAGTGATGCCTTGTAACACTGGCAGTGCTAGGTTGCTGCTACATTGCCCAAGGCCATTGTTTCCTCCATTATCATTTTCATTGGATTCTATATAGGGCAGTGTTTCCACTATTTACAATGTCTGCCTCATATACTGTAGGCCTTAGGTGTTTTACTGACCTGTTTTGGATATAAAGTGATTTCTTTTCAGAAATTTTTTACTTTATTGTCAATAAAAAGTCTCCGTCTTACAGACATTAAGCCACACTGTATCCTGACACTCTTTATGATATATCTGCTGTCTACTTTTGATAAATGGTACACTGTTAAAATTGCAGTTTACTCAAACTGACAGCTGCTGCAGGCATCCAGCAATGTGTCTATTGCTCAACATCCCCATCACTATCTGCTGACCTGATGATACCACATGCTACTTCAGGGATGAATAACCAACCCTGAAAACATAATAGGATAAAAAAAAGGAAATCCTCTGTACAGTAACACCTTTGAATTGGAGGATTATTCTGCAGTTTAGTATCTTAAGAAGTGTGTCAATAGTAATTCGGAGGGATCAGGTGAGCCCTGTAACAGCCAAGCAAAACTCCCTGAGGCAAAATCATGTTCTATATTTCCAGAGGGAAGGTCTGTACTGTACTCTGGGTAGCAATCTTCCAGAGGCCTATTAGACCACTGTAGCTGTATAAAGAGTCAAGCAGAGAGGGTGTCTCATCAGTGCTGATAACAGGGTATCTGGTCAAGTCATTAGCTCTTCTCTTATTGAATTCCTCCAGCCAAATAGACCAAATGAAGCTAAATAAAGCTATAGATGGTGAGGAGCCTTCAACCCATTAATACGCTGCCACCTCTGTCTCTGTCCTCCTCCTCCTCCTCCTCTTCTCCCAGAGCCTCAGACATGCACTGGCTCTCTCTCCTTTTCTCATTCTCTTATTCTCACTTATTCTTCCCTTTTTTCCCCTCTTCTTCTGTCTAACTCCTGCGTACCACTCTTTTATTTTTTCTTCTGTTTTCCATCATTCTCAGCTCATCACTTGCTCCTCTCCTTCTTTCCCCTCCTTCCTTCCCTCCTCTCTCCTCCCTCACTTTTTCCTTGTCTGGGGGCCCTAATGGCGAGCATGTACAGCAGCTCTGACACCGTCACATCTGCTGGCAGAGAGGGTCTCTCCCTCACCACACAGCCTGCTAATGAGATCTTCCCTCATTTAATTAATACCATAAGAATTTTAATTCTGACTGAATCAATTTAATGTGATGTGATTTTGTCAGCTCTATTCCCCAAGTAAGGAAAAAAACAGAGCGGGCCCTGATGCTTATTACATACATCATTTCACGGGCTCTGCATTCCCTGCTGACTTAAACAAATTCTAATTAAGACTAATTAAAGCATCATTTATGAAAACGCTTGTGATAGTTATGCAAACATTCTGGGTGGGTATGCTCTGCATGATAATTACCCCCCGGTTTAAATTAAGACCTGTTCCCTGGCAATTATGCTAGCCACACACCAGCACCTCTCGGAAAAAAAAAAAAGTTCTTTATTCAATTCCTGCAATTAAATATGAGACCTGGCTCCTGAACTATCCATTCAGAATGCATTTTATAAGAAGAAAAGGGTAATTATGTATTGTTGTTTTTTTCTTCTCTGTCAGGTGGAGTTAATGGAGCCAATTCAGTGTTCTGTATCAGAGTTACACTGGGACTAAAGCGATGATCATAAAGCAGCAAGTGGTGACTGATAATCCGAGCTGACACCCACTGCCTTTGGATGAGATGATTAGTCTGCATTTTCTAGGTGAGTTTATGTCACATTGATGCTGGTTAGGACAACACGAGCAGATGCACTGTCTTAGATCAAAACCACAGCTACGCAGCAGCATTCTGTGAATTTCTTCAAACACACCCATGCACAAATTTCTGCAGTGTGCTTTTTCTGCCCTATCAGACTGCAGTTCACACCCTTAAAATGATCTAAAATGTTAGAAATGTTTTAGGTGGGACTGGAGTTTTGCTAAAATATGGCAAAAGTGTAATTCTGGCTCATTTCAACCCCATAAATTTAATTAAAATGACTCACTTTGCACTCAAGTATATAGATTTTTACACCATGACTGACTGTTACTGGTACCCTTGCTTGGTACTCACACTGGTACAATCCTGAAAAAGATCATTTTGGGTTATTCTGTGGCCCATTATGAGGATGACTGCAAATGATTTCACACTGATGGAGGCAAAGACAGAAAGGCACTATGAAATTGCTCTTCACAGGCAAAGAGTGCTTATCAACACAAAAGACTGAGGTCTGCTGGACCAAATGTTCAGCTCTAAGAAAAGAAAAAAAAAAAAACCTCAACAAAAACAAACAAACAACAACAACAAAAAACCACCACTACAAAGTGGAATTAGCAGTATGAATGTTGGACTAGTCCTTTAAGGTCCAGAGGAAGTGTAAAGGCATTTATCAAAACCAAATATTGCTGTGACTTTATAATCAAGGGTCTCAAGAATACATGCAAGACAAAGAAATAGTGAATGTTGAAGTATATTATGAGAACAGTGTTTTTCTTCCTTAAATGAATGTGCTGATCCGTGTGCTTATGTCAGCTGGCTGTTAATAGCCGCTGCCTCTTTATCAGGCTTTTCGCAGGAGTTTACAGTATGACGCCATTACACCTATCGGCTCTGTTGATACAGCAGCACACTCCCAGCAATACATTGTTTCCCAGTGCTGAGGACCAGGCTATTCTTACTTTTTCTGGCACCATTTAAAAGGCTTTAGATGCATTAATGACTCTAACTGTAACAGCCCTCTGCCAATAGCTAGAATTAGCTCATTGGAAAACAAATAAATACATTCATGTAACGAACAATGAATATAATATATAATGAATAAAATTAATTATGCTATAATTTACTTCACCTTTGCCAATGACAAACTATTACAAAAGTATGTTACTTTTAAAACATTATGCATATTTTGCTGCATTTTTTTTAATTAATAAAATTGTTAATGCAGAACTATTTTTTATAATGTGGAATTGCCTCTTTTACTTAAGCGAATAACCTGTGTAGGTTTTCCACTACTGCCCATGCTTCAGACATTTCAAGGCCTTCCTATCATTGCTAAACCAGCTTCTCATTAAATACCTCTTTCATGTCCCAAAGCCAGAAAATACAAGCTACTTTGTGTAGCTTTATAAGTTTAATAATAAACAGATGTGTATGTGGCATGGAAATTCATCATACTTTTAATAAAGTTATGGCTTCCTTGCGCTCAGATGGCTTGACACGGTGGTGTTGTTTATATGTTTGCACAACACTTATCACTTCTGTCATGTTTGTTTACTTTTCTCAGTGTGTTCGATTTTGGCAACGCCGGGGCATTATTGCGTTTTATTTCATGAGAGGCAGCTGGTTCAATAAGATGAGAAAAAAAGGGCTCAATTCCCAAATCAGTTGCTGGTGAGACTGAGGGAACTCGAGCGGCAGGGAGCAGACCCTGGTTCCACCCACGTCCTGTTTTACGTGCGCTGCCTCACCCCGTACATGCAGATGGCACAGCGCTCCCAGATTTCATTTGAGGTAATCTAATCCCTCCACTGCTCCCTCTAGAAAAGGAGGAGTATTAGCGGCCATATGTCAACCAGATTTGTCTAGGATTTATTCATTACAATTAATTGCTGTTCCACTTAAGGCCTTTAAGGCTGTGAATTGCTCCGAAATCTATTGCAAACACAAAAATTATGAGTAAAAGACTTTGGCCCTGTCATTCAAATTTCAGGCTGACCTTTAGCGGAGCCAGGCTTTTCTTGAGGGAGTGCAGGAGAGCGAACCATTCTAATTGGTGTTTCTTCAGCTTTTTTTTCTTTGTATTTTCCATCTACAGGTAGAGTGGCTGACTCTGTTGACAAGGAATACAGGAAAGGCTGTTGTGCCAGTCCAGAATGATTAAACCTACAGCCCGGTGAAGTCCACATTATTTTTGCAGAATTTTCTCCACTAAACATCCTTAAAATATTGGCTAGATTCATAGCTTTAATCTGTTTTGCTTATTTTTGGAATGCAGTAACATCATAGTTACTTTCTACACATTGTACTCTGTCAACTGAATTTCAATGTGGACCTTTTTCGAAGGTTTGCTGCAAGGCAGCCTAATAGCCACCTGAATTAATGTGCTGTCCAAGGATATCAGCCATAATACTTTGGTGATTAATGTTTCACTGGTGCACTGCTTCCATAGTTAAGGTTCAAACCCCAGAGATAAACTATTCAGCACATGTTCAGATCACATTCAACCAAATGTTCGCATTCAACTCTAAATCTGGTTTCTTGTGCATGTACTTCCTGTTTTTTTTTTAAAAAAGAAAAAAGAAAAACCAAGCCTCACTAAAAAATATTGATTTTAATTCCTATTAGCCCAAATCACACTAAGTAGTCCTTGAAGAAAAAGTCAGAGCAAATTACAACATTATGAATTACTATAATTATGATTGAAATCCATGGGGCTGATTTATTGCTGATGATGTATTTTGGTTAATTAGAAGTTAAGGCACTAGAGGAGTGACTTTAAGCCTGTCTGATTGGCCCAGCTAATTGTGTTTTATGAGATAGGGCTTACCAAGAAAGGCTTAGAGAGTCAGTGTCAGGGCTGAAGTAGGAGGAGAAAAATCTCTCCCAGGTCATATTACCCAGGCCACAGTTAATGAGAAGGTGGAGGTAAGAGAATTCATCACCATATCAATCTACACCACCTCTCCTTTCACCTCCACTCCAAATGTTTTTTTTAAAATCTTTTCCACATTAATCATCATTAGTATGACACAACATTGTCATATTCCTAGCTGCACTGAATTAGATCTGTGGTTTTACAGCATAAACTAAAAATCAAGGAGACATGGTAAGATTTTTTTTATAGTACATGATTTCTATTAGTATAACTATTATTATCATGTACTGCATTATGTAGGAATAACATGATGATCTTTTGTTCATCATAAATCACCTACTGGAGGGTTCTTATACATCAGCCTTGTTTCAGAGGATGCCTCAAGTGCCTGAGAGCAGCTCAAAGGGAACCCATACCCACTTGTATATTGGGTGAGGGAGGTGCTGGAATATTTCACATTCTTCTCTGTACTCATGGTGCCGGTGGATCGATGCTCTAAACGCCAGTTGCCTGGCCTCGTCTCATCACTGTACCCCCGCCGACTGACACATCCTCATTACATTACAATACGGTTGCCACTAAAGGTCATTCTCCGAGAACATAATCACACACAATCAAAACCACAAACTTCATATATCAAGGAGACAGTAAATAGCCTAAGGGTTTATTTTCTACTGCCACGGAGAAGCTTTCGGTCTATTCATAAGTTGAAGCTGGCTTGAATTAAGATCTGATCCCACATAAGAAATCGTTCCGAGATAAGAACACAACTTTTTTTTTAATACCTCCATATTTAGCGATCATACACACAATCTAAATAGTCTTACTGCTATACATCTACACTTGTTAGCTCTTTGTAGCATCAGCTAAAAGTGCCGTTTATCAGATTATAGTGACTCAAGCAGACGGCTGCTAATGTTTTCCTTCCTCCTCCATGAGGAGTGGGTTGTCATGAAAAGAAGTGTCAAAGTCGAAAAAAAAAAGAAGAGCGGAAACACACCCCTCTCCTCCATATTACCATAAATGAGGAAAACACACTTAGTGGGCCATGACCTGATGTCATCTGATTATACCCATGATTAATGATATCCTTTTACCAAAACATGCCACTACTGTAACTGTCTGGGATTAAAAGCAGCAGATGGTAATGTATTCATGCTTTCAGCAATGTGTTCTCATATCCAGTGTTAACTGGATATAAATTTTGTGTGTGTGTGTGTGTGTATGTATGTGTTTGTGTGTGTGTCTGTGTGTGTCTGTGTGTGTGTGTGTATGTGTGTGTGTGTGTGTGTGTGTGTGTGTGTGTGTGTGTGTGTGTGTGTGTCATGAATAGATTTGTCTAGAGGGAATTAATTTTTGTCTTTGGTCATATAGATTAATTTATTAGCTTCATGTTACAATGCTGCATCTCTGTGCTTATTCTGAACTTTTGGTACAAACAGCAGGCACCATCTGTTACAAAGTTATTAGAGACTAATTCAGTTTCCATGTAATTTCTAACTATGGATACATGCGCTTGCTGAGATTAACTTGTTTTATCTTTCCAACAAAAAAAAAAATGATTGAAATACTGTCTAAAAGTGATCAACAGTCTGCAGAAAATAAACGATGCTTTATACTCAGTGTGTCAGCACCAAAGGTGCTTCTGTTGGTGTGAAGATGACCTTAATAATGGCGCAGTAGTGTCCCACGAGAGAGCAAAAGCTGAATTAAAGCATCTTGTTTTGTACTCAGACTGTAGTCTCCAGATCCCAATGTCCAGTCGATGACTCAGTTGAAAATATTTTCCTCTGGTTTTTCCTCTATCGAGACGCCATGTCAACAAAGCCCCCAGTGTTGCTGCCATGTAGGAGCTACAATGTCAGTCTGTCTGCTTAATTGCGAGTGGGATGAATGTTAATTTACACAGTCAAGAACCCTCTTTGTAGCACTTTTATAGCCCAGAGGTGTAGATTTACATCTAAGGGATACAATGAGTTTTAGCTTGTGCTAAAGGGGGGTGACAGAGCCCACATTCCTTGACCTCCCACAGCATATTGTTCTATTGTATATGAACACCTCGCTGCCGCAGAACAGCCCTGGTCAGGGTAGGTGTGGAAGAAGAGAAAGGGGAGAGGGGTCATCCTGACCTACAGCTGAACTTGAGACAAAAGGCAACATTTTATATTTGCTCAGTGTGCGTGGTTGACATCAGTGTGCACAGCATACCTATGTCAATGTGCCACTCTTTTGCCTGTAAAGCAAGGGAAATTATCTATATATGGAGTATACATTTTGGCTTTGTGAGTTATGCTTTTAACCACTTTAATGAATAAACTGAATTTCTACTTGATCAACAACATTATGCAACTCAAAGGTAGATCTGCTGTACTACTACAAAATGTGGTAGTGCGT
Organism: Pterophyllum scalare; assembly: GCA_024447675.2. Lineage (NCBI taxonomy): Eukaryota > Metazoa > Chordata > Actinopteri > Cichliformes > Cichlidae > Pterophyllum > Pterophyllum scalare. The sequence goes on along the minus strand of JAMQGT020010222.1, from coordinate 18,979 downwards.
AATTATAAGAGAGGTGGACCTGACCTCGGGGGTTTGCTGCTAGACTTCACCAGAAAGGTTCCTGTGCACTACATGAATATGCTCAAGAAATCCACCCTGTATTTGTGTATTGGGCTGTCAAAAAATTAAATGAAAAGTCATTCTAATAGGCGACCCTTGGCCTAGATCATATTTCCTGTCAATTATGAAAGTATGAAGTCATGCATAGTTATGAGGCATGGGTGGGCCTATTAAAATTCATAAATGATTTGTGTTTATACCAGGCTACTCTAAACCACTTAATTCCACGTCGCCATGTAGAACTAATGCACTCCCCACTGTATACCTTAAAGATAGGCAGGTGCACTGAGTTTTAATAACTTGCTTTTCAGTATTTAAGACAGAAGTAAGATCTAAGAGGGGCGGGAAATAAAAGAGAAAAAAACAAGTCAAATAATCTTTATTCTGGCCTTAGTACTGACAACATGTAATTTGGCAACAGAATTTTCATAATAAATTGTTTACTTAAAGCCAGAAGATGCACCAGAAAAACTCTGCTGACAACTGCGACAGTAATAGGCTAATTGTTTTCTGGTAATTATACCTTCTTCGCCAGTAAACGTTTTGCAGACCTCTTGGGTTTCCGATGTAACTGAGGTGTGTGTGTGTGTAATTACATTTCTTAAGGTCAACCTTTCACCAGGATGAATTAGTGAAATTGCATAGTTGACCACTTCAGGGCATGGATCCAAATGCAATTATCTTTATTAATAGATCTTCACTTCATTGGCAAGAGATGACTCAGAATCCAACTTACTGACACAAAACATGCCATGCATTTTAAAATTGGCTCACAACATCTCTAAACTTGCATTTCTTCATCTGCAAAGTATGACACATTCGAAGCAGCCTTCTTCTTGTTCCTCCAAATTAAGGAGAAGTGTTTTGGTATTAAATCCTGAATGTCAGTGTAAATACTGGCTTGAAATACCCAAACACTTGATTTGTTTTTTCTCACCATGTGGGGCCTGGTACAAGATATTGATCAGAGCATATCCTGGTCAATCAGACTAAATGATTGCCTATAAGCCCTCATCGCCTCATGCTTGCTGGAAGGCATGAGGGGAATCGGAGGAAACCGAATTACAGCAGCCGAGATATGAGCTGCCTGGCCACTGATAGTTCCCAGCAGCCTCATGGAACTGAGCAATGCAAATGTACAATAAACAGGGCCTAAGCTGGTGGAGGTCTTTCAATCACACAGGGGCAATAGTTCAACCCCCGCCATGCATAATCCCAGCCTTGAAACCCCTGGGACTCCAGCTTCCAACCTGCTCAATGGCACAAAGATATTAGATAGCCATATGTAGATTCACTAGGTAAACAGACTCTCATGATAACACAATATGCTCTCTTTTCTACCAGGAATATATTTGAAGCTAAATTCAGCCTTTTTTTTCTGAGAGAAGGCTCAAATTGAAGGCTTAGCTTTGCGCCATCAGAATTCGATGCAGCTGTTTGCTTTGTTTAACATCCTTGATATATTTCTTGCTGAGAAGAAATTGGTATCTCTTCTTTGTGAATTAAGTTGCCTGGGTGTTTGCATTGCAGGCAGGGCTAGCCTGAAGTGTGGCTGGTAAAGGGCCTGCTGGGGTGTGTGTGTTTGTGTGTGCATGCGTGCGTGTGTTCAAGCAAAAAAAAGAAAAAGCTCATGGAAACTGAGAAAGCAGGATATTAGTTGGAGAGGAAAAGAAACAGAAAATAGTCAGAAAGTGTTTTTTTTTTTTTAAGATGCTGATCTTGGGATCCAAAGTTATTTGATTACAGCTTAAGTGGTTTTATTCTAATGAGCTGATGATTTAATTGACTTGCTCCAGCTCTGGCTGGATTGTTACCTCTGTATGATTAGCTCTGCGCAGTAGATTTATTGTTCTTTGCTCATGATGTTCAGCCTTTCCTGGGACATGTTTACTCACTCAGTCTTTTACTAACATGGCCACACGCACATACTGTACTCACTAAAAATCATTCAAACACAACCAAGCAAGCACATCTGTGTGAAAACACACACACACACACACACACACAAACATACGTGCACACACACGCTCATACACACACACGCGTATACACACATGGAGTGACTTGCCCGTGTCCTCTCGCTAGCGAAGGAGTGCACAAACATGTGTACACACACAAACAGCAGGGAGAGTGTCTGTGTGTGTGGGGGAGGTTCCGTACAGACAGAAGATAGGAGACTGGGGTGGGGTGGAGGGTGAGGGGTAAGGTTGAGGACTGCTCATAATGTTCTCCAGGTCTGTGTAACAACCCCCCCTCCCCTTCTCCATCCACCCCACAACCCTCCCCGCCGCCTCTCTTGCCAGCGGCTCACTAGTCTCAGCAGGAGCCACTCCAGGCTTGGGAGAGGGTCCTTCCGTCCAGCAGGGGATCCAGAGAGGGGGTGTGGGGAGTTAGCGAGGGAACAGAGAAGGGAGACATGAGATGGGCCATTTTAGCCTAGCATCATATGATCAGGAGGAGGCTGATGAGGAGCTGACATCTATCATCTGTTCTGCCTGTCCATTGTCAGATAGTGTGAAGTGACAGAAGGACAATGTCTTCAAAAAACCCCACTTGATTGACCTTTTTGTTTGCAGCAAGTGTAGCAGAAATAGCCACAGGAGTCCCAGATAGGATAGTGCTAAATTGTTCTGAAATTTCTCCTCTAATGTGATTGCCAGTTTTCTCATTTGTAATTGCTTTAAGACTTGTTTTGTTCAGCTTCATACCTATACCATTGATGTATCTGTGTATTTGTTGCTAATGATGCCTCTGAGGTGCATTTTATTTTGTCACAGATACAGTGCTGTAATTAAGTGGCTCTCAGTCCTGCTCCTCAGTACCCAGAGTGCTGCTTGTTTTCAGTCCTACTAGAATCTTAATTTCATTCAGCTGGTGTTCTAGGTCTAAATCAGGCCCTGATTACATGACAAAAGTAGAAACCAGCAGGGCCTCTGCATCTGAAAGGACCAGAAATGAGAATAACTCAAACTCGCTGCACAGTAGAAAGCAAAATGTAAATGAGATCATTTAAAAAGTAACCAAGTTTGTCAATTTTCTAAACTTGTCCGTAGGTAAGCTGAAGGTATAAGAGCGAAGCTTGAGGCTGTTTCTTTTGGTGTTAAACACATGAGCCCGCTTAGAAATGTAAGCACTTGTGAGTAAGAGATGATAATGATGGCATAATAGGAATCTATTAGTCCTTCAGTTTTTGCATGCCTAATAATTAGATTAATTGAATGACACTCATTTAGAGAAAATGAGGGACCCAGTGGTGTTAATTCAACCTGTGTTTCCAGATGCTCAATTCTAAACAGCTAAGTGAACTACCTAATCATGGCCCACCATCTGGGAATTCCCCTTCAAGGCAGCAATAGGGGATGGCGCCATAATACGTTGTAAAGGCATCAACTGATGGTTGCCTCCAACTAAACATATTGACGCCTCTCCAACTAACAAATGGGGGGTAAAAGTGAGTACCTTGATTATTAACTCCCTGTTCATTTAGGGCACCTAATGCTAATTTCTGTCTTTTATATGAAGGTAAATAAGGTCATTATGGCTGTGTTAATGATTAGCATATCTCACAGGTGTAATTCTCTGGGAGTACTGCTCTGAGACTCCTTTCGTTCTGTAAAAATCACTCAGTGCCATGCCAACATAGGGAGACTGACTAATTTATCCCCAAATTTGCACCATGTACAAAAAATCATGCAAATGAACTGGGTTCTCAATTGGAAGACACAGCATTTGGGTGACATTAATCAAAGAAAGAATCTGCAGACAAAGGTGACAGTAATCCCAATACTCATGCATAAGTGGCACAGCTGTGATTTCGCTCACTGTATATCTATACAGTTCTTTGCATGGACCGGAGCACAAATGGAAATACATTATAAAACCACCTCCTCTCATTATTTTTTATTTTAGCTCACTGAGATCAAGTGGGAACGGACTTCAAAAAAAAATTTTTTTTTCACACTTAGGTGCTCATGCCTTCCAGTTACAATAATTCAATTATAAGTATCTGTTGGTTTTTCCATTATCACTTAAAGATGGCAAAAGATTTCAGCTTGTCAAGAGAGAGGATATCTTGTCATCTGTAAATGAGCATGCAGATGTGTAGCTGGGATGAGATATAATGTCCTTGAAAAGAAAAAAGTTAGGAAAATTAAAATAATTTGCTGGTTAAATAAGTCTGTCAAGATAAACTGTGTGGGTTTATGCATGTTTTTCAATCTCGTTAATGATGATTGATATAGACATGTGATAATTGTAATTATCTTCCACTGCCTCTCGCTCTTTACATATGTGCATCTTCATTAGCTCAGTCAGCCTATAGATGGAATACAGCTTATACAACTCCTTGGAGTGTGAAATTTTCCAACATTTGTCCATTCATCTGCCTGGTGTACAACGGTTGTGAGAGCAGTGCACTGCCACAGTCTGAGCTCACCTAAGCTCTCGACTGAGTTGTAGTGCAACGCAGCCTAATCCCCCAACAGAGCCGACAAGCCAGCCTGCAAACAGAGCTCACTGCTGGCTCTCTCTGCGTGGAGGGAGCAAACCAACATCATAACAAAGGGTGTTTATGGAAAAATAGATGCTGGCGCAGCCGACCAGAAAGGGCTTAGCAGTGATCAGACCCCGCTCCCACCTTTATCCTTCACCGTTCACATTGAAATGCAAATATCAAGGCAGGGTTTCCACCCGCGTGCCACTCACAAATTGAAAAGCAGTTTTTATCTATGCAAATGCAAGCATGGTAATTGAAGTTAATCAATCAATGCTAGCTTTCACTAAAACCTTGAACATGATTGAATAAAGTAATTATCATTCAGGAGAAAATGATGAAGTTGTAGACAGCATGAACCTTATTAAAGGAGGATTTTGAGTCACAATGGCTTAATTTAGCAGCCCCCTCTGTGTCTTCCTCCTCTTCTCCCCTCTGCCTCTGCGTCTCTTTCTCACTCCTCACTCTATCCCTCTTATCTTTGCTCTCTGGCTCAATCTTGTGTGAGGCAGAATAACTCACTGTTAAGAATATTTTAAGGCAGTGTGAAATATGCAAGTCTGACCACTTGTGGAACAAGAAATAAGGTAACTCCTGATGGAAGTATTTATTACAGATTTGACACCACCACCGCCACCCCTCCCCCTCCCTCCCCACAAGAAATAACAATCAAATTATGTCCTGACTTTAAATTCTCTCTCTTTACATTTAAATCACAGGGATAAAACATCTGATTTTACAGTTGTTTAAGGGCATTTTTATAATCTTTAGATTGTTCAGACCATTCTGATGAAGGGAAAAAAACAACTTGAACTCTGTTCCCATCATGCAACTTTATTTCCAATCTAGGCAGCTGGAAACGGCACAGCCTTGATTTAAATTTTATAAATATGTATTTAATATATTCACATGAACTCATTCTGGGTTTGGTAATATATTAGAAGCATAAATTAGCTGATTTTCCAAAACTGCATTTACATCTGCAGGTATGTCCTAAATTGAACTGATATAACGACCAATATAAAACATTTAATTTTTTTTAATTAACTGCCAGAATAATGTGTTAATGTTAAAATGGACTTTGAAGTACTGTTTCTTCAGAGCTTATCCTCAATGACCGAACCCAAACCTTCCTTGATTCACACTTGATGTATCTGTTCTTTGAGGCTGAAATGACACTTGTATGTAACAGTTGAGGTTAGGGATGAAAAAAAAAGAGAGATATCAGTGTCAACCATTTTCCAATGAAGCCCCCCCCTCCAATCCCCCTAAGCTTCCACCTGTCAGCCAAGATGGTGGTAATTGAGACTTCCAGTGTGCTCTGGCTGGCTACCTTACTGTGGCTCTCCTGGCTGCTCTCCTTGTGGCAGGGCTAGTTAAAGGCCTCTTTGGTTTGTCACAGAGTTTAATATGCACCCTACATAATTATGCAGGATTCACAGTGCTATCAAACTGCAATTCAAATTAGTTCAGGATTAAAGGCACAGAACAGTACTGGTTCCTTAATTGCATTGTACTGTGCTGATCACATTCAAATACCCATTACTCATTCCCTCTGCGGAGCAATAAGTCAGAGGGATTAATACTGAGGCAGGTGACAGGGCCAAGCCATTAAAAGGCAGTTATGCAGAAAGCATGGCTGGTTTTATTCACGTTAATGAAATCAGTGAAATGAAACTGTAATAGATTTATCAAAGCTCAGATGGATTTGCAGTAAATCAGTTTGATTCAGGCAATCAAACTGGACAATGGAGATAGTTTTCAGCTACAGCAGTGGATATCAGGCAGCAGCATGTGAGAAGTGCTGATATTCTTCTTGTGAGGATTTGGTGAACACCCGGTGCCTAGGCCCTATTCCCAGAGCTGGGCCTGCTCATTTTTGTCAGCTAAATGGTGCCAGTGACTGATAAAACATACTGCCTTCCAGTTAAACACCATATTCTTCTACCGCCTTCTCTCATCCCACACTCTGTCTCTCTCTCTCTCTCGCTCTTGCTCTCCTCTTGAATTTATGGACCGTGTGTTGCTGATTCTGGCTTGTTATACAGTGCGCAAGCCCATGAATTAGAACCTAAATTCACTTACATCAAACGGATTAGTGCTGAAATCCATCCGTCTGAGCTTGTCTCATGGCACAGAGCTTCAAGTAGCTGTCCAACACATTATGCTAGCTGGACAAAACTGCAGAAAAAAAAAAACACATTTTAAAATGAAATATAGCTTAATGACTCTTTATTATCTGTTTATTCACAAGCTTCCACTTATTGCTGCCTACAGAAGGCTTCTGCTTACAGCCGCATCATCATTTGTTTCAAAGCGTTTGATGTTTATCTAAACATGCTACAAGCGGGAAGTGTTAGCACATTATCCAAAATAAACTAAAATGATTTTCAATCTGAAACTGAAGGTGTCAGGTTCAAACTGAAAAATCAATAAGTGACATTTTGCATTTTAGTGCACATACAGGCTGTATGTGTAAAGTTACAGTAAGATACCAGCTATGCCACTTTTCCCAAGTCCTGCCTCACACTTTTTCAGTGTAAAAATGGTTAAATGACCTGAGCTCAAATGACATTATTTTTAAATGTGTTCTTAATGAGTCGTCCACTGTACAGTATAAATTCCAATTACATCCAATTAACCCCAATCAGAAGCACCTCATCTCTAGCCTCTTTTTTTATTTAATGGTTCGCTGCAGCTTCAACCATTGATTAGGCTGAATGAGCAGCACTACTAAATGACCACCTAGAAGGAGATGGGAGCTGTTAGCCTTAATAGAGACTGCGTTGCCATTACACCTCTGCATGCACAGACCCCCTCTTTTAACAGGCTAGATCAACTTTTATATTGGGGTCTGACGGGCTTCTATCCAGGTTGGTTTTGACTTTAGCCCATTTGCTTCGAGGGAAAATGTTAAGTAGAAACCTCCCATCCATGAACACTGGGCCATTATTTTCTAATTACAATGCATTTAGGTCCTTCAATATACACGCGTGATTATACAAAACGACATTTGAATGTGTAAACAATGGAGGTTTTCCTTGAAGCGGCTATGAAACCGAATGGCATTGTTTGAGTCAAGTCTTGTGCCTGTTTGTGTTTTGCTTAAAATATATCCATCTAAAGCCAAGGGGGAAAAGTTAGCATGAATAATTCATGTGCAAAACTTTAAATAATAAAAAAAATACAAGAATTTTGTACTGGTCAGTATCTTTTCTTTCATAGACCATTTGAGACTGAAAATGATTACAACAACTTACTTTATTTCACTCTGGCTTTGGTCAGGATCAAGACAGGACTCTCCCTAACTGCAGGAGAGACAATGGCAACTAGAAATAAAAGCATAAATCTATTCAGCATGTAGTATCCTCGAGTGTTAAAACTGGCAGCAGACGCTTGGATAAGCCCTCCCACATACTCAGTCTTGAGAATTTCACTGTTTGTGTTCTTTTGAGGAGTTTGCGTTGCATAATACCCACATGGCTAGACATAACAATCTGTAGATTAAGTCCAACAAAAATATGCATAGAACTCCCTGGCTTTCAAGTGCATTCAAAATACAATTCCCTCATAATCTGAGCTTTGTAAAAACAAAAAACAGTGTTGGTTTCTTAGTCAACATTAGAAGTGGATTAACAAGAGAACTAGAGATGCATGGTGTTTGAAACAGCCTTCACATACAATTGTGTGTGTGATAAACATACGAAGCCTTCACTGTGACAGTGTGTATAAGAAAATAATTGGCTTATTTATAGATGGTGTGAAATTAAACACACTTAAAAGCCTGGGACAGTATGGTTTAATCAACCGCCTTCAATTCGATTCATGCTCACAATTCACAATGCAACTGAGAAGGGGAGAATTAAATGCATTCCCTTATTACTCTATAAATGCAAGTGGCCAGGCAGACAAAACCCAAGTAGTAAATTAATAGTAATAAAAAGACCAGCTGTGTGGACAGATGCAGAAATTAAAAGCCAGCCGCAAACACAACAAGCAGTCCAGCTTAATAAAATACATGACTGCAACATTTCTTGGAACCAATCACATGTACCTAGGCTATTTAAACATATTTAATGCTGATTTGTATCTCCTTTAGCACTGACTGAAATATTATAATATATTAATGCAATAAAGCATTGGGACCCCTTTTGGCAAATTTGATGTGCAGCATTAAAAATAATATTAAAAATACAATTTTAACTTATGGATTGAAAAATGCAAGCATAGTGCAAGAATATCAATTTTCAGCAGTGTTGGTACCAAACAAGCTGAAAAATTAGAAAAAGACCCAAAACTGATTAAATGGTCAGTTCCCCCATCTCCACTGTGTAACAGACCAGCTTGTAACATCTACCAGCAACCTAAAGAGTTCTGAAGGCTTCTAGAGGTGCAGGTAAGTTTATAAACCCTGCTCAGTAATTACCAACCATGCCAAAGAAATTATTATTTGTTCTTTTTTTTGGAAGAGAGAAAATGATCAATAGCCTGGACTTTGACTCCCAAGGGCTGAACCTGCCCCTTAACAATTACCTTACCCAAGTAAGCCACACTAACCCCAGCAAAATCGCAGCCAAGTTTACTTTAAGTTGAGCTCATGCAAGATGTTCAAACAAAGCTTGGATGTGCAGTACACGGGCTTCCCATTTGTTGCTGAAAATGACAACAGTATCTAAATTTATAGCACGGCTTTCCAGAGCAGCAACCACTCTGTTCAGTCTTTGAAAGGTGGCAGGAGCACTTCACCATAAGAGTAGGAGCCTGAAGGTGTTATAAATGAGGCAACTAAATGCATGCCATAGTCAAGGAGAAAGAATCAAATTAGTCAGGCACACCTTTTTAGACTTCTAAATGGTCAAACAACACATCGATTTTATTAGGAGATTGTGATATTAAGATGAATTCTCCCTCAGGTACCACTTTCTAAAAATGAAGCCCCTCCCTGGAGGCACCCTTGAACAACAATTGCCGCCTCATGAATTGCTCCTTTATTAACTTGGTGACAGTGAAATTAAGAGTCAGTTTTGGGATTTTACGCATGGCTTTGAGCATGCGTGCTCATACAAATTTAAAAGAGCTGGTGGTGTAAGCATTCAAGCCCTGGAGAAGAGACCTTTATACATCCTTGGTTGTGCACATCTTTCAGGTGCTGCCAGTTTCTCCAACACCCACCCAGATGCACGCCACAGCAAACTCAACAGAACATGAGCGAGCGTGGGCCATCAAATACACAGTGCTTCACAAATTTATTAGACCACCTGTCATAAAAACAAGAAAAAACTAATATTTTAGAAATATCTCATAAACTTGCTTAAAACTAAGAATGCCTAAATTCACTGAAATGTTTTTATACCCAAATTTGAGCTGGAACAGAAATTAACCAAGCATAATGTTCAACCACTAAAACTAATTTTTCCGTTCAGGAGTTAAGTAAATAACTGTAATTTGGCATTGTAATGAAAAAATTATAACATTTTAGCATTCAAAATATTTCAGTTGAAGAGCTTGCACATACTGGTGGATTAACCACTGCAGAAACATAACAAAAGATTTTGGTAATTATTAATACTGTTACAGCTGGGGCATAAACCTTACACTGAGCGGTGGTTTAATAAATTTGTTAGGCACTGTAATGTGCTCATGATTTCAGTTTTATGTAATACATTAGTACATTTATATTACCTGCTGACATCTCACTTTAGTGCGTTGCTAATCTTGGGCTTGACCAATCCCGAGATTGGTCAAGCCCAAATACAGTCAGCTATGCTGAGTGAGTTCAGCTCAGACATTTCAACACACTCCCTAAAAAACATGAATTCATTTAAACAACAACTTTGTTGAAACGTTCTCACCCAAGCACCAATCACACTCAGAAAATGTGACATTTTAGTCTCACTGTCACAAATTACATAATTAAAAAAAAAAAAAAAAATCTACAACACTGATTTCTTTTAGCGTTATCTGCAGGACTAAAATTGCCAAATGATGAAAACGAAGGAATGAATTAAAATGAAATTCTATCAGGTGTTTGCCTTTCACCACCTGGTAACCCTCTTCCACTTCTATCACACTCACATCCAATTACGCAACATCAGAACGATGTTTGCAAGCTGTGACAGCCATGTAGTAAGCATGCAGGGTTTATTATTTAAAACCAGAAGTTCAAAATCAAAAACTCTGCTAATTAGTTAGGTTTAACAAGAATGTGTCATCAAAATGTCAGAAGCTCCACATTTTAAACACATCCCACTAAGTCTTTAGACATTTCCTACAAGTAAAATCCACTTATTACAATGACAGTCTGTTGCTGATGAGGCACTGCACAGAATATCACCGGGCTCTATCTCGTAATAATTCACCTTGTGAGAGGGGTGAGAACCCTATTGCATTTTATAAAAGTGTGACCATGTGGACAGTGAGTGCAGTATATTTTTGAGTGTGGACACACGTGCTCAGGATTGAGAATGGCTTGGGATTCCTGTGACCTCCTGCTTCAGTCGCAAGGGCCTTATCTCTGGAGGGTCAATTACCATTCACTTTTGCTTGATCTTGTTTGTTTAACTTGACACAGTGAAGAAAGGCCTGACATTGACCAGAATTCACTGCATTAATGTGTTCCATGTTCTGCATTCATCACTGTCACTAACCTAGAGGAGAGTGCCGGCATCACAGGAGGACAGAAAAGAGGCTGTATTTGTGTGTGTGTGGTAAAGACAAATGACACGAGAAAAAGCGATATTTGTATGTGTGTGTAGAAATAAGAAGACAAAATGATTAATTTCTTCACTCCAGTGACAATTATAAAATATACATTTTTTGCTTGCTGGTAGATGATTTTTAAAGATAACGACAATTTAAACATTTTTTTTGTGTGTTGCAACTCCATCATTTGTGTGATGTTGGTGAAAATTTACAAGATACTGTTACAGACCAGGACAGCAGGGCTTAGTTCAGACAGTGACTGATACCTTCTTCTTTTCTGTGCTTACACTCTTTGCATTATTCTGTCTTGGTCACTTTAGATGTCATTTGTTACCACCTCACTAGGTTAGACTGACTTTTTTCTTTTTGTTTTTATCTAAATGCACAAATCTTTTCTTTATGAGATAATAAAAATTATTACTTGTATGCAACTACTGAGGACATTTCATGTGAATCTTGAATGCAAATCTTCTGATAGTAGTCAAGTTTTCACAGTACAGTAGCTTTAGCCACTAAAATTGACTTGGTTAGGTTTAGGGGGAAAAAGGAAAAATTATGCAATGTATTTTTTCTAATCTTACTGACCACTAGCCACAATACAGTCATACAGTGATTTTATTTTATACACTTCAAGCACTTTATCTACCTCACACCCACAGCCAATTTAGACTCACCAATTAACCTAACATGCATGACTTTGGAGTACCCAGAGGAAACCATTGCAGCCACAGGGAGAACATACACGACGTAAAAAGCTCTTTGAGTACTCAGTTAGAGTAGAAAAAGCTCTATATAAGTACCAATCCATTTACCATGGAGTTCTAATTAAGTAATAATTGAACAGGTAGTATATGGCCATTTTTATCATCCTTTTTAAGTGAAAACAGCTACATGCTGCTTATGGAAGCAATGCAAATTTCTCTGAATCAAGCCTATCACATTGAGATAACAGTTCTAACAAATGCCAATTAGCTAATATTAATGGGCAGATAAAAAGAATATAGTAACTTCATGTATGTAGTTGTACATCTTCTAACTGACAGACCCAAATATTTGTAAGTCTGTGGCCATATAAAGGGTCCTAGGACAGCTTTAAAACCCTCAATGTTCTATTTACATTGCCGCTATAACAGCAACCGAAAAATGTTGGTACACCCGGTTCGGCTTTGTAGAATCACCTAATTTGCTCCTCTGATCTTATAGTTTAAGTTTAAAACGTGTGTATTTTAGATAAACCCTGGAAAATTTAAGAGTCTGTGCAAGAAAGTGTAAAATTGTTTTACAGGTTAAATGCATAATGATGATCAAAAATGATGAAAAGAAACTTAGGAATGTGTCCCTTCACTACCTGCTGTTGCAGAAATGTGTTTAATTTAGAGATTGAGTTGGTAGAAACTCCCACACAAGACCTTACAATAAGCTCAAAGCTCAATTAGTGCAGCAGAGACCTGCCACTAGCTGAATCTCTATTTACAGGTTATCCATGTGTTTTCATTCAAACCGGCTTAAACTCACAACCCCAAAATAGTCTTATTTGTCATAACTCAGTAGCTTGGGAGAAGCACTGATTAAGCAATAATGTAGTGCAGATTTTTACCACTTTAATTACTTTTCTGTGACATACAGTATAAAATAAACAGTTTCTGTTAGTGTCATGGCTAATTTTTTTGGGGGGGGGACTTCACAGCATAGGGTCTGAATCTACGTCAGCTTGGAAGGAGGCAAAGCATCAGTACCTCCATAACATTTTAGGTGCATAAGTTTTGTCCAATGTTTGTAATTTTGCCTCTAAACACTACTATAGGGTACTTAAAATCAAATAATCAATATGTAATTGAAGTGCAGACTTTCAGCTTTAATTTAAGGGGTTTTCCAAAAGTAATGCATTAAATATTTAGGATTTACAACCATTTTTGTACATAGTCATCATTTTCAGAGGCTCAAAAATAATAGGTAAAAACCTATGGCTGTATTTCCAGGACATTCTGTGGGGAAACACGTCATTAAGGGGGTGATCATAGAGAAAAACAACATGGATGTGCTGTTCCAGTCAACATCTGGAGTATTGTTCCTGATCCCGCATATCAGGCAGCGAGTCTGAGTGTCATGGTTACTGAGCTAAAAGAGGATCATCAGCACAGAACGTCTATTAAAGTAGAGAAATCTAAAACCTCTTCTCATAAAAGAACACCAGAGAAACGCCCACTGGTAATAATCAGATAGGAGTCTGTTCACATACACATGCACCCACACACACTTGCACTTCCGTAATATTTCATGAACATCCATGGTTAATCAAACCTTTGATTTCTTTCAAATAAATAAAAAAAAAAAAAAAAGTACCTTTCTGAGGAGTAAAGAGGAACACCTGTAAGCAGTCTTCAGAGGCCATGGCAGGACTCAAAGTTATATGGAATGAATGGCAGAGCAAAATGTAAAGATGAATATTCCTGGGTTTATGATTATTCATGTCATGACAACTCAAGACAATGGCATCAGTTAAAGTCTTATATTACCTTAAATTTTGTCTGTGTCACGCTTATGTAGATTCAGACCCACATGCTCCCAGTTGTCAGGATTGATGCAGAGGACACTACTAATACTACTAGTATTATAATAATAACAATATTAGTAGTGGTAGTATTAATTTTAAAGACTTGTTTTTAAATTTTGTAAGACAGCCAGGCCTTTAACATTTGTTTGTATCCATGGCTGGAAATTTGTTCATGAAGCATTCAGGTACAAAAATATTGATAAATCACTGATTTGTGCGTGAAAAGGTGGTACACATGATTTACGCACGGATTTGTGCGTGTGGACTGATAGTAAATGAGGACTATTGTGGTTCAAACTTGGGCAATTACAGGACTTGAAAATATATATAATGTGACAGTTAACAAGATACTTTATAACTTTTTCAATGTCTAAAATCATCCATAAAACGGCACCATTTAAACAATAGCCAGAAGAATTGTCAGTGTCTGGATTAGGGCTCAAACTGCCAGGCATTTTCATTACTGATTAAAGTGTTGACTAAGTAACCATTTTCTCCCTCTCATAAAGGTGCAGTGAGGAATGTAGGGATCATATTCAGAGCTATATTTGGGCTTCCAGTCAGATGGGGTATTAAGAAGAGAATGACAGGAAGGGTGAGGTTTAACTGAGCTTTCCAGTATCAAAAGTACTCCTAGGTAGAGTGCCAATAATAGACTATTGCAAACTCCTGATAGTTATAGAAAGATCAAAACAATTCCTATTTTTAGTGCTCATGCAGGCACTGTGAATGGCTTTTGTGTACTGCATATTATTGCAATCACAGTGTAGCAACGGTGCTGAGCAAATCTCAGTAATTAACCTATGGTAATGACAAAAGCCAATTTATGGCTCTTAAAGATCAAATGTATCTGGGTTAATGTGAGGTCAAATGCATGTGCGGGAATATCAGAGCTGGAATTGATGTAGCTGATTGGAGAGAGGTGTACAGGGATTACTGACAGTGTGAATGGTGCAGTCAAAAACATCTATTCTAAATAGACAATAGAGCGCGAGCTGTTGTCGAACTTAATTCAAAACAAAAACAGTACACAGTGTTAATACCACTGTACACTGACTCGCTGCCTGTTTTAAAGTATGGTGAGCTAAACAGAGGTAAAACAACCCATAGTTGGAGGGGCTTTAATAAGAGGTTTTGCCCTGCGCACGTTGTGTTTTGCAAACATTTTGTACCTGTCATGTTAAAGTCTGGACAAAGTTGGCTACTGGTAATGTTCTGTCTCTGCAAATACTTTACCTTATTAATCTGGAGACTTACTGCACAATAAATGCATATACAACCCAACATTAACATTATACAGTTAAAGATGTTTCAAATGATGCAGAGTAACCTCAATTGCTCTTTTCTCACATTGCGTCCTGCTGCCATCTCCTCCCCAGGTAAACGATGCCAACACACGTGGCCCCCCACATGATGTAAATTCAAGTTGTTCCACTGCACCGTGGCCCAGTTCTGATTCTCGGTGGTTCCAGTCCTGTCAGGCACTTTTCAGCAATAGCCTGGTGTCTGCACAGCCCCATACACAGAAACTGAATGCACTTTGGTTCTGACAGCTCTCGAAACCATTAAGCAATTTGTGCTACAGCAGCTCTTTGACAGGATCAGACCACACAGGCCACCCTGTGAATGAATCTTTGGTGCCATGATCCTGTCTCCAGTTATAGCTACCCTTCATGAGACCACTTTTAGTGGGCACTAAACACTGCATACATTTGATGCCATCACATTTTTGAGCGTTGTCTTTCAGGCCTTCCTTCCCTCCCCTTCCTTCCATCATATACTCAACACCTGACTTGAGCCACTGTAACAAGATAATTAATTCTATTTACTTCACCTTGCAGTAGTTTTAATGTGGCCAGTCAGTGTACATGAACTTACTTTACTGGGTTCCATCAGCCCACCTGACCACTTTTTAGACCTTGCTTCTGTAGGTGGAGGCCAGATGTTGTGCCATCTGGACACAGTGACAGACAAAACAGGCATTAGTTATTCAGCCAGACTCCAAACAGCGCCTACTGACAGATCATGGCTCCTGGGGAGTTATGCTGCATTTAAATAGCACCTTTTGATATTAGATCAATACACCGGATTAACAGTCAAGTCACTCATGGGCAGATGCTGTGGGGAGACAGCATGCTTTGACTGTGATACATTATGTGCCAGAACTAAACAAAGAAGTTATTTCAATTCCAATGGTTTTGTTACTTTTTTCACAAAAGGTCAAGCGCTGTCAAAAATATCAGCATATTGACCTTTTTAAACATTCCAGAAACATTGGGATCATAGATTATGCTTTCTTCCCCTCTTCTCGGTAACAAAGGGTTAAAACTCATTCACACCAAAGTCACAGGGGGCTGCAACTCTCTGTGCTTGTCATTTGCAGGTCATTGTACAGTTCATTTGAAGTCTAACATGGCATGGACTGTCCTGGTGATATGTGTGTATTGTCAGGAGGACAGAGAAGCTGTGCAGGATGACAGCAGGCTCTGTTACTACTTGAGTAGATCTGTCCATTCAGTCCACCACCTACACATGTTTCATAATCCATGTTTGCAATCTAAAACAGGCTTTCTTCTAGATTTAATATTTTCATATTTTTGAACTTATTTCTCTTCTCATTTTTGCAGGACGCCCACTCACCTGTAAATTTTCAGCTTCCCAGTCTTTGAGACTTTTTTTTTTAAGCTGTTGCAAAAGCTTACCTGGAACCATCTACTGTGACGGGTTTGCTTCTTTATTTTGCCTAAAGAATAATATTGGTACTACTTTGTATTTTCTCTGTTATCAGCAAATCCCACAAAAAGACTGAAGACCTGCAGTGAATTGAACCCACTATTTATCCACAGCATCACATAGGTTTTTCCTCTGTGTCATAGACCTCCATTGAGACCCAAAAATAATTAAAAACACTCACTGAAACATACTGTTGCACTGACTGTCATGTCCCCAAACTCAACAAATGCAGTAGTGCAGATTTCTGCTTGAATAATGTTTGAAAAAACTGCAGTACCCAGCTGTTGCAAGTGAAATACCTGTTTTTAAGTCTTGGAGGGGTAAGGAGGTTAGAAAGTAGCCAGAGACAAGTTGTCACATTGTTTTCTTTGGATTTGTTAACAATAACAACACACATGATAACACTGATTTCATCTCTCAAATATGTTCTCCCTAACAGAGCAAAAGAGCACGCTTCTTTGTCCCGAAAGGATCGTGATTGTGATCAGGTTTTAGAAGAATCTGTTTTTGTGTCTGCACATGTAAACATCAAATTCAGATTTAGGAAACTGTAATTCAGATTTGCTTGCTGGAACACTAGGATAATGTACATTTTATCCATGTTTCTGAAGGCTGAAATACAGCTGTGTTACAAACAAGGAAAGGCAGCAGCAAAAACGCTTTGCTTTTTTGAGACTGCAGAAAGCATAAAAAATAAGGACCTATTCAAATCTGCAGTAGACAGTTTACAGCGTGTTGTCTTCCCCACGTGCAGAGTAGAAATAAGTCGGGTCAATGGCCACAGTCAGTCTAATTTACATTCAGTGAGTAAAAGAGTGAGCAGTCAGAAACCAAGGTACCCCAAAAGTATTCTGTTTGAAAATAAACTGAAGGAAACAACTATTAAACACATAATCAAAGAGCATGAGAAATAAAAGTGTGATTTAATACTGAAATGTAATTCAGTAATTTGCAATTTTCTGACTTGGTGTGGCACGTACTAGATTTGATATATCTAGAAATCAACTGTGATAGTGAACGCATTAACTGAGCATGTATTAAACTGGTCCCTGGTTCAGCAGGTAAGGAGAGGTCTTTGGGATAAAACAAAATAGTTTCCTTGCACAGGGATTGAAATTACTTTTAATTATTAGAAGTACTTGTGATGAAACAAAAGTATTCTCTTCTTTTCCTCGTTTGTTAAAATACATGCTGGGAAATGTACTACATGGCCACCGGTTCATTATTACTAATGTCAACATTGTTGCTCTTGCAGATTGAGTGTCCTTGGAGTTTAACTTTATGACTGGAGGAAAAACCACTCCAGGGCGGTGAGACATCACCTTTCCTATCTCAGTGAAAGACAGCACAGACGGCTGTGTTGGCAAACATAAACATGTGGACACCTACTGTTTGAAGACATGCGCATCCTGCAGATATATGCAGTGTATGTCAGTGTGCGCACTCACACACACACACACACACACACACAGACACACACACACACCATTGAAGTGAGCTGTCTATCCTCTCTATTTCGCTGCTAAAGCAGGAAAATAAAAGAGCTCCAGCTGCTGCCTCTCAACAATCCAGTTTTTCTCATATAGTGGTGACATATAAAGGATTAAATATTAATGCACTATTGTGTATCGATTGACAAAATACCTGCCACTATAATGGGGCAGTTGATATTTCTGAATAAAACAATGACAAACTCGTTATCAAAGGGCACTTTTAAAACATTTATGACAACTGAGTAGCTGTGGAGCAGGAGGCCTCACATGGACAATAAAAGGCACGCAGATGAAGACAATGTCCATTTAGAGTTGCTCAAAATGAAAGTTATACATGATAAACAATGCCTCCTGAGCTGCATTAACCTTGGAATCCCTGCCACCATGGATTCAACAGCCCATGGATAATAATGATGGGTCATGTGGATGAGCTAACTCCTAAATACTTACATGTCATTACAGTGTACAGCTCAGACAACCAACAGAATCTTGATGTAAATGATCACAGTGAGCAAAAGGAGAAGCCCCTTTGGATGTGAAGGCTAAAGAGATGGACTGGAAATATTCAGTGAAAAAAAAGAAAAGTTTTTCATTCTTTAATTCCAGAGGCAGAGTGAGCTACACTGACGCCTCCTTTGTTCGGCTGACTCATGGCTGGGGAATGGAACTGTTGTGTGGTGTGGAAAGATTTCACCACAAAAACAGAAAGGCAGGCCACTTCAAGTTGCAGGAAAGAAACAAAGAGGGTCTTTAAACATGCCAGTCCAGTCAAGGCAGTGGAGAGTCTAGTGAGTTGAGTCAAACTGAGAACAGTGAAGTAGAGCTCTAGTGTTAAACACAAGGAGACTCTGGGTGTGACTGTGAGAAGCCACGGAGACCCTTCCTGCTTAAGGGAAGGACTAGGGGAGGCACTGGCTGTCCACTATGCGGGCCAGTGGGTCTTTT
>JAMQGT020010221.1:0-10557 GCA_024447675.2 Pterophyllum scalare | reverse complement strand
TGTTGTTTATCTTTTATGTTTGTTTCATTCAGTGTTTTAGACAAACTCAGGTGACCTTCACTCTGTACCAAATACTGTGTGCACAGTATTGTGACAAACCAAAATACATTTCCTTTACTCTGTGCCCTTTCTGTGGGGTTCTACTAAGCTGTCTTCCGGAGGTGAGACCAAAGGCAAAGTTCCAACAATACCCTTTCCTTTCGTTCTCCTTTGTTGTCAGAAAAAGTAGCCACTTGGCTTTGGATCTATTATAAAAGATTGGATCAAATGCACAGTGGTCCATGAAGGGTAATTATTTTTCTCCTGCTCTTTTGTGTCATCAATTTTCAGCCTGACCATGTTCACTGGAGCGAGATGAATTTACTCAACGAGTCAGACGACACCCTCCCCTCCCTCCTTCCCTCTTTCCTCCCTTGAGCATAATTTTTCTGTCTATGCCACCAATGACCCCTCGTACTCCACCACATCCTTCCCCACGTCATCCTCCAACTGCACCAGCTCTCCATCACCCTCCTCTTCCGCAGTACAACTTCTATGCAGTGTTGTTAGTCCTTCTGATCTTCTGCGTGGTATTTGGTAATGTGCTGGTGTGTGTGGCGGTGTCTCGAGAACGTGCTCTGCAGACGACCACCAACTACCTCATCGTCTCCCTGGCTGTGTCCGACCTGCTGCTGGCCACGCTAGTCATGCCCTGGGGCGTCTACCTGGAGGTGTGTGTGTGTGTGTGTGTGTGTGTGTGTGTGTGTGTGTGTGTGTGTGTGTGTGTGTGTGTGTGTGTGCGCTTTCCCTTTTCTGTCTATTTATTGTTTTTCTAAAGTTTCAGCACTCTCAAGTTTGCAATGCAGTCCGATGGGAATAATGTGGATGAGAATGTTTGTAGTTTACAATCTTTTTTTCTATCAAATGCAAAGAAAAAAGGAACTTAATTACTAAAATATTAGATAATGAGCAGAAAATTGAGTTGTTTCTAGTCCAAAAATAAGAATGCCAGCTGCAGTTTTACACATATGCTCTTTTGTCTGGCATCTGATAGTGAGGCCTTTGGTTAAATAAGTGATTGAGTGTTTTAGTCCATAATCATTGGAGGTTGTTAGATCCAAGAGCCTTAGTCAATTTTATAATAATATTTTAAAAAAATCTGTCATTTCAGTCTTTTGATAAATTAATAAAAAAAGTTACCTCACTGCACAGCAATGACTGTGCAAAATAATTATTTCTGCATTACTTATCAGGTCAATGCAAAAACATTATCTTTTTCTTTTTGACAGTAAATAATGATTGTTATTCAAATTTAAAAACCAAATTAAATACTGTATTAAACCTACTCAAATAAGAATCAAATGTTTGGACCAGCCTAGTTAATATTGATGTGTCACACATTAATAAAAATATACAAAAAGTGATGCCAGTTAAAAATGAGAGTGAGTAAAACTATATTCAGTGTGTTTGCTTTGTTGAAGGTGGTGGGAGAGTGGCGATTCAGTCTCATACACTGTGACATCCTGCTCACCTTGGATGTCATGATGTGCACCGCCAGCATCCTCAACCTGTGCGCCATCAGCATCGACAGGTAGACTCTTCCTCACGCTCACGTTACCTTCTTTTCTGGATGTTTTTTCTCCTTTTTCTGTGTCTCCTCTTATTTATCAAGGTTTAAATAAAAATCTATTCTAACAGTTTAGTTTCCACAGTAGAAGAACAAGTAAATCATTTGACTGTAAAGAAATAAATCATTTTCAACCAATAACGTGACAGTAAATCAGTATATATCAGCATTTCTTTACTCTTCCACTTAACCTTGACCTTTACACTGATCAGGCATAACATTATGGCCACCTGCCTAATATTGCGTTGATCCCCCTTTTGTTGCCACAACAGTCCCTCATCCGTCGAGGCATGGACTCCACTAGACCCCTGAAGGTGTGCTGTGGTATTTGCACCAAGATGTTAGCAACAGATCCTTCAAGTCCTGTAAGTTGCGAGGTGGGGCCTCCATAGATTTGACTTATTTTTCCCAGCACATCCCACTGATGCACAGATTGAGATCTGGGGAATTTGGAGGCCAATTCAACACCTCAAACTCATTGTTGTGCTCCTCAAACCATTCCTGAACCATTTTTGCTTTGTGGCAAGAGGCGTTATCCTACTGAAAGGGAATACTGTTTCCATGAAAGGGTGTACAGGTAGGTAGGTTTCAAATAACTTCCACATGGATGGCAGGACCCAAGGTGTCCCAGCAGAATATATGTAAAATGCATGCTCTTTGTTTAGCTCTTATTTGTGTAGCCCAACCTGAACAAATACACTGATCATGCATAACACTGTGACCACCGACTGGTGAAGTAAATACCACTGATAATCTCTTCATCATGGCACCTGTTAGTGGGTGGGACAAGTGACCTATTTGTCCTCAAAGTTGATGTGAATACGAATTTGAGCAAGTTTGTCAAGGTCCAAACTGTAATGGCTAGACGACTGGGTCAGAGCATCTCCAAAACTGCAGCTCTAGTGGGGTGTCTCCGGACTGCAGTGGTCAGACTCTAACAATGGTAGACGGTGGCCTGGACTGATGAATCACGCTTTCTTTTACATCACATGGACGGCTGGGTGCATGTGGGCCGCGTACCTGGGAAACACCCGGCACCAAGATGCACTATGGGAAGAAGATGAGCTGGTGGGGGAAGTGTGATGCTTTGTTGCTTTAAAAAGCATCACACTTCTTATGAAGTGTGATTTCTTATGCATATCAACTTTGAGGACTAATAGGTCACTTGTCCTACCCACTAACAGGTGCCATGATGAAGAGATTATCAGTGTTATTTACTTCACCAGTCGGTGGTCACAGTGTTATGCCTGATCAGTGTATTTGTTCAGGTCGGGCTACACAAATAAGAGCTAAACAAAGAGCATGCATTTACATATACACACACATACACTAACCACACTAAAAACTTTAAAGGTCTTGCCATCATCCAGTTGTCATTGAGTAGCCAAACAGAAAGCCCTTTCTACTGAGGTCATCTGTCTGTCCAGCTGGTAATGGCAGCTTTTCACATTTATGACACTCATTAGTGTATGCTGTAGTGGGAACATGGAAAACTGATGAAGCATTCCACCTGATGCCCTCTTAATGGGTCCAGAGAGAGGTGACCAGACACCCAGAGGGCAGACCGTCTGCAATTGCATCTAATTCCTCTGACAAAATGACACATTTAGATTGCACCAGTTTGGTCTTGTGTAATTTGGTGCAGTATCTAAGGACAGTCTCTTAATTGTTTTGTCAAATCCACAGAGAGTAAAATATATGGCGTAGTAGCAAAGCTGTCAGGGCTTAAAAACCCCAAATTTACCCACCACAAGGACACAGACCTCAATTTAAGTGCTTTAATTTAATGGCACTTCCATCCACTTCAAGGCCTGTTTATGCAAAGTTATCCAGTGTATTCTGGAAAATAATAAAAAGGATGAACCTAAATAAAGTTTATGTAACTAGTGCAGAGTAACTGTAGTTTTGTATTTTTCTTTAGGTTCTATTTTTTGTTTGTTCTTTTAATTTAATCTTCATTTATAGTTTAGTGTTTTTTTTATTATTATTATAATACAGGTGGTATTTATTGGGGGCAAGATTAGGTATTATCAAATAAGCAAAACACAGTTTATCCACAGTCATGTGGACCCCCCAATCTATATAATATATACACTAATGGTTCCTTATGACAGATAAATTTGACTAAACTGGCAAAGTCTAAAATCCAAGATATTTAAAATATAGTATATTTTGTTTTTTAAGTAAACAATATTATTTTAGTTGTTTTAAATTTTCATTTCAGTAAACTATGTTTTTCACACTTAGTTTCAGTTTTTGGTTTGCTACAGTTGTCTTCCTACATTAAAACCCCTTAAAGAACACCCCCAGAAACAGGTCAGTACCCCAAAAGTCTCTTATCCATCCTGTACTCTGTTTTGTATGCAGGAACAGAATGTCAACATGCAGACAAACTAAAGTGACGAGTCATTTACTGCAGTGGTCTGAAAATAGTTTGAACCATGTGCCGTTTTTTTTTTTTCACCGTTGCTAAAATAGGAGGCCAGGTCAAAATCTGTCAATATGTTTTAAAAAATAGTCGAATGGAACTATGTAACTACATATTTACGTGTGACATTGTTTTATTGTAAATCTTATTGGTGTGGACTAAAGGAAGACTTCAGCTTGTGCCAAATGTTGCAGGGTCACATCAGACTGTGTAATTCATTGTCCTGCACTTTACCTGCATCTTGTCTGTGTCTCTCTGGGAACAGGTGTATTATAACACCTGAACAACAAAGAAGTCCTTTTATAACTCTCTGTGTTTTTGTATTTTGTGCTCAGAGTTGGGATTAAAGCAGCTCACTAAAGACTGCACTCACCTGCATTTACAACAGACAACTCAAATTGTTTTTGATATGATAATAGTTACTTTGTGTCCTTTGACAGCTTTAGTTTTTTTTTTGTTTTGTTTTGTTTTGTTTTGTTTTTTTGTCTGGGGTCCATGTTTGCTGTGCAGGATGGTATGATTAAATGTGGAATTGCATTTGTTTCCGCTGCATTGACGTGCATGTTAAAAAGCAGGAACCCACGAGTGAGGCTGTCAGAGGCATGCTAATGTGTGTATGTATTGTTTCAGATACACAGCGGTGGCAATGCCGTTGCTCTACAACACCAGATACAGCTCCAGGAGGAGGGTGGCAGTGATGATTGCTGTTGTGTGGTTCCTCTCCTTTGCCATCTCCTGCCCTTTACTGTTCGGGCTGAACAATACTGGTAACAGCGCTATCAGATACCATTGGCTTTTTTAGTGCACAGCTGTAAATTCATTTCTTTAAAATCTTTATACAGTTATTTTTATACACTCACAGTCTTTGCAATGCCATCACACATATGTCTTTGAAAAACTATGCAGTTACTCAGTTGATTGTTGATAATGGATATTTAACTATGCAGAAATGCAGAGCATTCAGTATGCTGGTATCGTCCCGGTATAGTCAGAGGATTTAATTGTGTGTTGTCTCACAGCAACAGAAAGGAAGGTGCCCAACAGCTAAACTTAATGGAGATGGCTATTAGGTAGAGAGGGTACTTGCTGAATACCCACTGACGTAATCTAGCTCCACCTCCAGGCCCAGGCAGCCCCCCACCACCACCACCTTATTTCTAAACATGGAGGAATAGAGCTGGATCTAGTCCATTTGACTCTGCAGTGAGCCCGAGCTTTCAATGAAGGACTTCAGCTTTGAAAATCCTTGCACTGAACTCAAAGGAAGCCACTTGAGAATAAGTGGGGAAACATAAAGTAATGTGAAAGTGAGCAAGAGGCATCTGGCAGCCTCAGCTGTGGGTCCAAGAGCAGCAAGATACTAAATGATGTAAGTCAAACTGTGAAAAAAATTTCTCTCGCCACAGAAATGTATTGCGCGTAGATTACAGCACACTATTTGAAAGGTACTCTGTGTGTTGGTTTTCATTCGGTTCCTGTGCCAGCGTTCGTGTGTAAAGGATCAAGTTGCGTCATTGGTGGCTTGTAAATGTCTGTTTGATGAAAGTCCAGTGAAAACAGCATTTTACTTCATGAGTTAACATTTTTAACATGGTGTTCTTAAAGTGCTCCAAAAAGTTTCAAGATTAAGAATAAATGAATGAGTTTAATGGTACATTGAGGAGAGGGTTACCATAGCTTACGAGGACAAGGCCTGGCAACAGGTGGAAACAGTCAAAAGCACCTTTAAAAGACAAGTCTAGCATGTTGTACACTTGCCTACATCTTTAGTACAATAAACGTAGAGTAGATTTGGTCACATAGTTGAGACTGTTGTGAACCTCAACTGTGCATCTGTGCAACAACAAAACCAATTCATGTGTTTCCTGTGTTTTTTGTACATCACCCATCCTTTGCCCTTTCCCTTTTTTGTTCTGTCCACTAGCTAATCGTGAAGGCACCACATGCAGCTTTGCAGACCCGGCCTTTGTGGTGTACTCATCTGTGGCCTCATTCTACGTTCCTTTCATTGTAACATTGCTGGTGTATGCCCAGATCTGCCTGGTGCTGCGCAAACGGGGCAGACGCACTGCACCGCCACGCAGACATGGTTTGCTCACACAAGGCGGGGCTGAAGGAAGAGAAGGTCACCGACAACAAAAGGTAGATTTCATAGTGGGATGTTAACTGAAAAAAAACTACTTTGCTTGATAAGCTAAGTGGTTTTTTAAAATTCCCACAGTCTCTTCCAGCGTACATTTTGCTTTTATTTTTATTTTGCTCACCATAATGAAAAAGTTTCCATGAGATTACACTAGATTCAACATATTTCACTGTGACATAGCAGCTTCCAGTACTGGTTTTTAAGCTTCTCTTTTCCATGTAAATTGCTTTCCTCCAATTAAGAATAAGTGCACACAGCCAGAAGATGTGAAGCTGTGCACCCTGATCCTGAGACCTGCCTCTGCAACCCCACAGCGCAAGAAGGTGGTGAAGGTCACTCAGTCCAAACAGAACTTCTCTTTACCATTATTTTTTATGTATTTCTTATGCATTTTGCTTTCTCTGGATTGTTTCTCTGTTTGCATCCTTCTCCCTCTTATAATCATCTTTCTTACATGTGTTTTCTTTTAAAACATCCCTCTATTTGCAAGACCCTGGTTAAAGAGGCGGTGGTTCACCCTCTTGAAGTGGAGCCAGGTCACTTCCTGCCACAGACCGAGCAGAACCTAGCTCCCACCCCCTGCTCCCCTCTCCTCTTCCCGCTTGGGACGGCCCCGGATCTCCCTGTCCATCTCAGTTGGCCCTGCTCCTGTTCTCCCCTCAACCGTGACACGATCGGCTCTGACACCTCGTCCTCCCACCCTTGAGGATGGCATGAGGGGCCGTGAGGGATGGAGGGAGCGCAGCGGAGGCAGAGAGAAATGGGGCATCACCAAGGAAAGGGCTAGAGGGAGGCTGTCACAGCAGAAGGAGCGGAAGGCGACTCAGATGCTCGCTATTGTGCTCGGTAAGCAATGGGCATTGCAGACTAACTGATGAGGTGTCCTTTGCACCATGCATGGATGCACCAGTTCAACTTTTCCCAGGTCCAGTACATATTGAACCTTGGCTATGGGTATCTGCCAGTACTAAGTACCAATCAAGCACCAGTGTTGAATTAATAAGCTTTATGGCTTCAGTTGTTTTCTTGTTTGTTTGTTTTACTGAAATTACAACAAACACATATAGCTTGTCTCACTGTGTGTTGATGCATTCACATGATGCATGAATTAGTGTACATGAATACTTATGGATAGTAAAATAATGACATTAAATAAAAAGAGATGGAGACTAATAGGGAACAGTCTGACACTTTGGTAAAAGAACTGTTTTGCTTTCTGGCAGCATTAGATGAAGGAACTGTCCTTAATATATGAAGATTGTGATTTAAGATTAATTATGTTTAGCATGAATACTTAAAACAGAGAGCCTGGTTCTGTCTGAAATCCAACTCCAAACACCTCTTAAGTCTCTAGTTAACATGTTATTTTTCAATATATCCTTAGATCCAGTGACTGATCTCAGACTTCACATCTAAGCTCACAGAAACAGTGAATTCAGTTCAGGTTTATTTATATAGCGCCAAATCACAACAACAGTCACCTCGAGGTTTTATATACTGAAAGGTAAAGACCCTACAGTATTGGAGAAAACCCCAACAATGTAGCGACCCACTATGAGCATGCCTTGTGCAACAGTGGGAAGGAAAAACTCCCTTTTTAACAGCAGGAAGCTGCCAGTAGAACAAGGCTCAGGGAGGGAAGTCATCTGCCACAACTGGTTTGGGAGTGAAATTTTTTTTTGTTTCTGTCAGTGTTTTGTCTCTATGTCTATAATAAGGGACGCCATGTTGAATCTTAACATTCACAGCATCAGTTTTTATGGCCTTCCTTATTTATGACTTCTGACTTGATTGTATTTTTTTTTCTCTCCAAGCTCATTTGTTTTGTGATTTATGAGACCTGGCGGTTCTAGCACTGAAACTGGGATTGATGATGTCCTCTGTACATTTACTGACTACAAATGCACAAGTTGGCAAGATATTTAATAAATCACATCCTTGCATGACTTCTGACACGCATGCAGACATAATCCATGTCTTGTACTTGTTTCAAAGGTGTGTTCATTATCTGCTGGCTGCCTTTCTTCCTGACTCACGTACTGAAGGCCCACTGCAGGAGCTGCTGCATCTCACCCTCTCTGTACAGCGCCGTTACCTGGCTGGGATACCTCAACAGTGCCGTCAACCCTGTCATATACACCACTTTCAACATTGAATTTCGCAAAGCTTTCATTAAGATCCTGCACTGTTAGGCCAAAGGGACGAGAACTGTCAGCTGTCCAAGAAATAAATAAATGCCTGACATCAGCTTGAGCTCTGAGGTGAGAAAGAGTCGACTAAAAAGTAAAGATAAAGCAGTGTGTGGCAGGTTTGTTACACAGACAGGAAATGAAACAAAAGACTGGACAGCTGATAAGTCAAGGTGGGACAGACTTTTCAGAGGTGAATGAAGAGATAATGTAGCCAACAGCTTAGACAAGACTAAAGAAAGTAACTAGTAGGCAAACACAAAAAAAAAGTGTGTGACAAGTAGAAGACAGCTACAAGAAACACAAACAAGCTGGAGTTATTTAAAGAAAAGACGGCAAGCACTGTGCTGTAAAGATAATACTCTGGTCAAGAGAATTTCTGAGGGAAGGGAGTTTCAGTGGAGCAGCTTGACTCAGAAACTTCACATAAGTTGGACTCCCGGAGGCGTGACTGTTTTTCCAATTTACTGGAAGTCTTGACTCGTGTCAGACACACACACTGTTGTATTTTCTTGTAATCTTGACAAAAAGCATCTTATCGGTTTACACATCTTTCTCAGAGGACTGGAATAAGTCGAGGCAAAGGAAAGTAAAAAAACAGGTTGCCATAACACACTTTTTTTTAAAAAATCACAATTAAGTTGCATCATGTTGCAATTATTGACTTGTTGACTGAGCACCAACAGTCAAGTCAGCTTTCACTCATTGTAATGTGTACAGTTTTTGCTATGAATAAGCTGCGTATAAATGTGAAGCTGAGCGTTGTAAAGAGTCATTTTAATGGTTTATGGGCTGTACAGACCATTCGTGTAACTAATAAAAATCATTTTCACTCATTACTTATTTTGTTTTAAAATCCGCACCATCATAAGAGAATGGAAAAACACACTTTTTTTTGTACTGAGGTATTGGTTTGTTTTTTGTACCCAAGATGTCCAGTGTGTAGTGTTCACAGTAAAATAAAATATTTAGAATAGAATAAATAAACATATTTGCAAAGTAACAACCGCAATGCAAAAAATACAGTCGCTTCCATAATACAGGCAAGTCCTTTCCATACCTGATTATGAAGCACATTTTACTACCTGTGCCAGTGTCACAGGGATGGTTAAAAAATAAAAACTGGCACGGTGACTGAAGAGGAGCACGTCTCGTGCATATTTCAGTATCTGGTTCTGAGGCAGGACTATATAGGCACACTAAAAATTTTGAATGAGCCATTTTTTCAAAGCATGGCCATTTTCCTATTGTTTAAATACTGAGATTCCAATGTGATGTGTGTGTGTGTATGTGTGTGTGTGTGTGTATGTGTGTTCTTCCTGAAAGACTTAGGATCTTTATTAGGATATTTATTTTCATACAATTGATTGCTCTTAAACACATACTCACCCACATTCTGCCTCGCAGCATTAGCAAGGAATTCATTTAATCACTTTCACATTTATTTTTACATTTTGTGGTGCAGTGGTTAGACATGCATGTTAGGTTAATTAGTGATTCTAAAATGGCCAAAGGTGTAAGTATTAACATGAATTGTCTCTCTGTCTGTCCCTTTCTGGTAAGAGTTAAAGGAGATGAGAAAGACGAAAGCAGCTGGCTTTCCAGCACTTCTAAACCCCACAAATGAACATGTTTCATCACTAAATTATTTTTATAATTTATACATATTAAATTATTTCTTTGTGTTTGTTTTGTTTTTTCAGGGAGGTTCATGCCTCGGTTGTTTCTTCACTCATGGCTTTTTGAAATCTCTGCTGGTTGCAAGTCAATCCAGTCCCTTTAAATCAACAATATAAAGAATAAGAAGAAGCTGTCGTCAATTTTAATAGTGCAAATACTTTTTAGTGTTTGATGTAGGAAATTTAAAGAAAAACTTATAAATGCACATATCACTGCAGTTCCATGCAGTTAGTAAAGACGGCCTTAACCTCCCAAGTGCCAGGGTTTGGCAGTTGTAGAGAAACATATACAAGTTTAGCTCACTGTGTGTGACTTGCAGCTTCCTGACAACGATTCTGCCGTCCTGTCAGTAAAACAACTGATGTGTCTTTCTTCACAGGATAAAAAAAAAAAAAAGATACTATTAAGTTGGAAATGCTGCTGTACCTTGAGGGCCACTGCAGAGGCAAACATGAGTTCCTTCACTCCTCCTCTGACTGATACCTCAGGGAGGTGAAGCTGGCTTATCTGA
>JAMQGT020010220.1:0-98135 GCA_024447675.2 Pterophyllum scalare | reverse complement strand
ATGTGCTGCTTGGTTCAGTTCAGTATTGCTCACAGTATTGACTGTGAAGAGTGTGTACTGACCATACAATACACTTGTAGGGCCATTGAGCCAGTTCAATGTAGTCTGCATTTATGTATGTTTGTGTAGACAAATCAGAAATCTGGACAGTGATTAACACAGAGCATATGTAAAAACCTCCAAGAAGCACAGAGAACAGATTAATGGTTTGAGAAACAAGCTGCCCAGATGTTACAGGAGCAGGAGCACAAGTGCTTAGCCCTAAGCCACGTAAGATAAACAAAACTCCTTCATGTGCATACTATTCACGTGTCTCAAAGCTGAAAAACCTACATTTAAATTTAGGACTAAAAGATTATTGTGCAGTATGGTTAAAAAACAGAGACAGAGAGAAAGAGCGAGAGAGAGAGAGAGAGAGAGAGAGAGAGAGCATTTCCTTTTGTATGGGGGAACTACTTTCCTTTTAAAATATTTGCAGCTGCAACTTTCTCTCTTGGGAGTACTGTATATATACAGTGTTGCAACTAGAGACTCAGGTTCATACAAGGGACAGAGCATCGACCAAAACATTAAAGCTAGCTGCAAACTCCAAATTCCCTCCAAGAAAAGCAGAGCGTAAAGACGATAAAATTTGGGCTGTTTTGTGTTTTGTTTTATTTATACTGTGCAGTATCTGCAGTGTATTTAGCAACTGTGTGTGAACTCATTCGGACACCATATAAGGCGCTGCTCAGTCTGTATTCCTGAAAACCTGTTGTGTGTTCTTGATGTACAAGATGATGAACAGTTTAACAAAGAAGCAGACAACAGCTGGGTGGGCGATTGATCCAGTTCCCATTTAATAGATGCTGTTATTAGCATCGAGTAATAAAGGCCATTAATGCCAAGACAGCAATGCTGTATGTGTTGCAGTTCATTTGTTTTCAAAATATCTTTTAAAACTAAGTGAACATCAGTATTCTATAAACGTGTTTACTGCCCGTCAAAGAACTGGCAGAGTGAAAATCCGCTGTTCACAGTTGTTGGATTCATTAAATGATACAGATAACCTGTTGGTGTCTGGGAATATGGCAGGGATTATACAGTTATAACCATAGTTTTATTTTATTAGTGCTGTTGTTTAGCTGTAAAAATTATTTTGGCTTATTAATATATCTTTTGTTTGTTGTGTGTCCATATAAACTGTGGAGTTTCCTTTGTTTAAACTTTAAATCAGGATGTTTGTTCACATCTGGGCAGCTCTGATCTTCTGTGTGAGCGGCAGCAATGCTGACACAGGTTTGAATCGTCTTCTTTATAATTTTGTAATTTTGCTATATTGTAATTCTTTGTTGTTTTATATGTATATACATGTGTGTACTCTTCAATGTGTGTGTGTGTGTGTGTGTGTGTGTGTGTGTGTGCGTGCATTTATTCTTGGAATACAAATTATCATATATCAGTAAGATTACTGTCATCTGTTGACTTGGGTGTGCAGTTTAACAAAAACCATATATAAACCAAACATCTTCCTGTTTTGATCTCCTTCTTTATATTAACGCATGTCTGTGGACGTCGGGCCCTCATACCATCCTCATGGAGTCGGTTCTAACCGTTTGTGCAGACACATGCACATTTGTGGCCTGCTGGAGGTCATTTTGCAGGGCTCTGGCAGTGCTCCTCTTGTTCCTCCTTGCACAAAGGTGGATGTAGCGGTCCTGCTGCTGGGTTGTTGCCCTCCTACGGCCTCCTCCACGTCTCCTGGTGTACTGGCCTGTCTCCTGGTAGCGCCTCCAGCCTCTGGACACTACGCTGACAGACACAGCAAACCTTCCTGCCACAGCTCGCATTGATGTGCCATCCTGGATGAGCTGCACTACCTGAGGAACTTGTGTGGGTTGTAGAGTCCGTCTCATGCTACCACGAGTGTGAAAGCACCACCAACATTCAAAAGTGACCAAAACATCAGCCAGAAAGCATAGGTACTGAGAAGTGGTCTGTGGTCCCCACCTGCAGAACCACTCCTTTATTGAGTGTCTTGCTAATTGCCAATAATTTCCACCTGTTGTCTATTCCATTTGCTCAACAGCATGTGAAATTGATTGTCAATCAGTGTTGCTTCCTAAGTGGACAGTTTGATTTCACAGAAGTTTGATTTACTTGGAGTTATATTGTGTTGTTTAAGTGTTCCCTTTATTTTTTTTTAACAGTGTGGTTGTTTTTCCTGAAATCTTTTAACAGCATTGAACAGTGTAAACTCTTAATCAACTGGTCTTGCATAAAATGAGAACTTCAGTGTTGTGTAATTTGTATTTTTTTGTGTAACAGATGTGAAGGAAGTTAAACTCACCAAAACAAGACCAGGCAGGGAGCAACAGAGGAAAAAAAAATCAACCCAGAACCAGAAAAAAACAGGGGCAAAACACGGGGACGAGGAAACACAGGGCAAGTACTAAAACAAAAGCAATGGAACAAAACAAAAGGCGACGGCACAAGGCCGGGAACTCCATGTGTAAAACAGGGCCAAAAAAGTAGGAACAGTCCAGGAGCTAAGGGCCTAAGACAGAAAAAACAAAAGGCAAGGGGAAACAGTCCAACAGTTCAGATGGGCTGCCCAGGCCATAGGGTCAAAACGAATTTGGGGGCCGACCGCATTCCCAGCAGCAGCGGCGAAGAGGAGAAGATGAGGCAGGGGGCCGACCGCGCTCTCAGCGGCAGCGGTGACGAGGAGAAGGATCGGGATCCTCTAGCTCGGGGCGCTTGGACCGAGCGAGATCCTCGGGACACTCGGAAGGCTCGGAAGGCTCTGGCTCGGACTGAGCGGAGACCTCGGGCGGCTCAGACTGAGACCCCTGTGTGAGGTCCTGGAAGCAAAGGCTGAGGCTGCGGTGCAGGGCACACGGCTGCCTTCTTGGACAGCTGGGGCCGCTTCAGGGGATTTCCTGGGTGCAGGTGATGGAGATGGCGTGGATGGACATGGTGTGGATGGAGATGGCATCTTAGGCTTATACTGATTGCGGGGAGGCTGACACTGGGGGAACTAAGGGAACCAAAACTACAGAGGGCGTTGGAGCTGAAGGGACTGGGACTGAAACCAGAACAGAGGATGAGGAGACAGAGACCGGGACTGAAGGTGAGGGGACCGAGGCTGAACTGACAGGGGGAGACCAAGGGGGTTAGAGGAAACAACGCCACTGAGGGGAGCAAAACTGAAGCGCTGACTATGGGGACCAGAGGAGCTGACTGAGAGCAAGGGAGGGGTGGAGCTACAGCGGACTGAGACACAGGAAGAGCTGAGTGGGCCTTTATTATTTATAAAATGTTGACATTTCAGGAACTTTCACTAAGAGGTGTACTCACTTTTGTTGCCGCTGGTTTAGACACTGATGGCTGTATATTGAGTTATTTTGAGAGAAGAATAAATTTACACTGTTATATAAGCTGCACACAGACTACTTTTCATTGTGTCAAAGTGTCATTTTGTCAGTGTTGTCCCATGAAAAGATATACTTAAATATCTGCAGAAATGTGAGGGGTGTACTCACTTTTGTGATACACCGTAGTTACTAGATTTATTATGCTTTAGTAACTTTTTTAGAGAACCACCTAGCTTAATAAACATGACTGTTTCAGAGGGTGATCTCATATACCAAACAACTTCATTTTAAAACACATTACTAGTACACCTGCTTTCTTTTCTTATACTGTAGGTCTCTCAAAATGTTGTTTGAAGTCATTCCTTGAAGACTTAAAAGAAGAACATAAACACAAACTAACTTTGTAATATGTAAGATATTGTCCTTTGATTTACCATCACTCTTTTTTGTTGTTGTTGTTGTTGCTGTTTTTCATTTATAGTAATTCTTTGACTTTTTTCTTCCTCCTTAATAAATTACTGAATGTGTGCCACAGATAAAAGGACACTCCAGATCACTGGGAATACAACTATTAAGGAGGGAGGTGTTCTGAATCTGACCTGCAGCATTGAAAGTTTCCCTCCGGCTCTTATTGTGTGGTCTACACTTAGTCCCAAAACTGACTTTCAGAATGGAATTTACATTGACCTGAACAATGACACTGGATCAGCTACACTTGCCATCTACAATGTAACAGCACAACATTCTGGACAGTACGTCTGTACAGCAAAACATCTGGAGACAAATATGACTTTATTCACTGATGGGACTGTGACTTGTAAGTAGGTAAGATAATAATCTTCTGGACTCTCAAGTTCATATATATATTTCTGATAGTCAGACATTTTGGTATGTAATATAACTGGCAATTAATTAGGCAGACAGGTGATTAAATTAAAGGAACCACTAACATAAAATCTGTTTTGCTCTTTTTCCCCTATTTGTTTGGGTTGTTTTCTCCCTCTTTAAATAAACTACTGTAATGTGTTCCACAGATATAAGGACACCTCAGATCATTGGGGATCTCATCACGTGGAAAGCCCTTAGCACTAACACAAATCTTCATAGCGGAACTTACACTGCTCACCACAGTGATAATGGATCAGCTACACTTGTCATCCACAATGTGACAGCACAACATTCTGGACGGTACATCTGTACAGCAAAACATCTGGAACACAGCTGTGGCTTCAGTATGTTCATCGTGTGTTTACAGGGTTTTCAAAAATCCAGGATGGCTCTAGATGTGTGCTTCAGACGGAGGCTTTGACCTGTGTGTGTATCAGTGAAGGGTTTCCTTTACCGACTATCAAATGGCCGCTCCTGAAAAACCACAATGAGTACTCTGTCATTACCACTGTGTTAAACCACACAGTCACCAGCACTGTTGAATGTGTCAGCAACAATGGAAAGGGGGAAGCAAAAGAAAACCTCCGGATCCAAAACTTGCCAAAGAAAGTGGGTATGTATGTTCAACTATAACACTTCCTCTTTATGACCACTGCTATTTGATATTGTAAGTGACCACACTTTTTCAAACATAAAGTTTTTTCATGTTATTTCCTTTGAGTTAAGACCAATCATGTGGTTTGATTTCATGTAGTGTAACTGGTTGTTTTAGAAGTAGCCCAATACTGACAACTTAACTGAGCTGACCCTTTGGAGATATGGCAATGTGAATTATGTGATATTATAGAACATGAAATTTTCCACTTTCCTCTTCTTTCTTCCTAAGCATCAGTGATCAGCACAGGAGGTGTAGAGCATGATGTGAATACTTACACTGTCAATTTGAATTGCAGGTTATCTTTGTGTAAATGGAATGATTCTCTTACCCGTTGCTGTTGTGTCGATGCTTGTGAATGTGATCTTTATAATCTGCTTGGCATTCATTTGGTGAGTTTTTACACTGACACTCCATGTTTTAAAGGCTCTGTAGACACAGTGGATACTTTAAAGACTCAGTCTTTCTTCTCTCTCACACAGGAACTCAAGAAAAAAGAAGAAAGCAAAGGACAAAGACAGTACATACATGGCCCTGCAGAAAACCCACAGATCACCAGAATATGATGTTATTTGCCAGCCTCTGAGCTAGCAAGGGTCACAAAGTGAAGATAATACTAATAATATAATCACTGTGTGTCCTCAAAAGACAACAGTGATCTGCTTGATCTTATTTCAGCATGTGTAAAATTCATTTTAAATATTGCATTTAAATTTCATGCTCTCGTATCATACGATATGGTTTAAAGCTTCAATTTCATTGATCCTTATTGATTCAGAAAATATCAATAGAGGATACTTCAGTCATTCCTCGATGCTGGGACATCACGTAACAGTCTCAGTGTTGCAGAATGTAGAAGAGTGTACTGTCACCTGTCTTTTGACAGCATGTATAATGTATGTTATGCATGCTCTGTTATGTTTAGTTGATTGTGTGTAAGATTGTATAAATATGGCATTTAAATGATATTGTTTTGCTTTGCACACAACATCACAAACCCCATCTTCATCATCTCCTCCTCCACCTTCACGCCTCACGGGTTTTGTAGTATAATCACAATCAGCTGTTGTAGCTGGAACAGATTTTTAAACAGAGTTGAGGCAAATTCAAAATCAGTGACACTTTAAATTTGATTGTAAAAATGTTTCATCATGAAATTGTGTTGTGCTTTTATCTTTGATCATGTGTAGGATGCAGTGTACTGTTTCCCACTGTATTTCTCTCCTTGATGACAATAAATACAGTTATTATTTGTATATATTGGTGAAGTTTTATAAATTGTAGAAATTCCACAAAGTTTTTTTGTGAACTGGCCCTTTTATTGCTTAGTGCATGTATGATTCATTCTTCATGACATCCCTGGAGTTGTTTTTTAATGTTTTCTCTCCTGATATAAAATTTCCTTTACTCGAAGTTTCAGTCATGGATGAACTTTATTTCTATTTCTTGATATTTTATGATAAACTATAGAACATACGTAGTGTGAAATAAGATAATTTCATAAAAGTGTGTCTGTCTTAGTCAAGTTTGATTGCGTTCTCACATTTCCTAAAATGTTGCAAAAAGAAGGAAGAGCTAGAAAAGAGAAGCGAGGAAGAGAAACTTCGAGAAAAAAGGTGAAAAACAAAGAGCACTGTGGAGAGAAGAGTGAAGAACTGGACAAAAGAGGTAAAAAAAAACATTTAATGTGTTTTCAAATCTTTTAAAACTAAGTTAACATCAGTATTCTATAAATGTGCTGACTGTGGGTCAAAGAAGTGGCAGAGTGAAAATCCACTGTTCACAGTTGTTGCATTCATTTAATGATACAGATGACCTGTTGGTGTCATGGAATAATGCAGGGATTGTACAGTTATAACCATAATTTTAGTGTATTAGTGCTGTTTAGCACTAAAACTGTTTTTGTTTATTAATTTATCTTTTGGGCACAGATGTTTTATTGTGTGTTTACCATAAAACTTAAGGGTAGTGGTGTAGTCACAGTCGTTGGTAACTTGTCTACACAACCACGGAAAAACCAACTGTGCAACATCCTCTATTGAGATGTGTGATGTAAACTGTGGAGTTTCCTTTTTTTAGTTTCTGCATGTTTTCTTCATCTGCTGCTTTAAAGATTGTGGAGGGAGAGGCTGAACGCACTAAGAATTAAATCAGGATGTTTGTTCTCATCTGGGCAGCTCTGATTCTCTGTGTGAGCGGCAGCAATGCTGACACAGGTTTGAATCTTCTTCTTTATAATCTTGTAATTTTGCTATTTTGTAATTCTGTGTTGTTTTATATGTATAAATGTGCGTGCATTTGGCTTATAAGCATTTATTCTTGGAATAAAATACATCTGTAAGATTATTGTCATCTGTTGACTTGGGTGTCGTTTAAACAGAACTTTGGTTAACTGCTTAAGAAGTGTTTAAAATTCACATTTTTTATTCCCAATAAACCAAAAAATATTTAGTTTGCTGGGATAAACCAAACATCTTCCTGTTTTGATCTCCTTCCTTGTATTAACAGGCACATACCAACATTGTTATGGAGAATACTGCATCACACTTAGCAATGGACTGCTAACAGCAGAGGCTGGACTCTGTGTTGTGATCCCGTGTTCTTTCCAGACTGCTTCTGGATTTACACCCCACAGTTTAGTTTGGTACAAATGTAAACAATATGGAAGATGTGACTATAATGATAATTTAATATTTGACAGCAACAACAAAAACCATCAGTCTGAATTTAAAGGACGCATGTCACTGTTGGAGCCTGATGTGAGTCAGAAAAACTGCAGCATCATCATTAATGACCTCAAAGAGTCTGATTCTGGAGCGTATCAGCTCAGAGTTAATGGTAACTGGTACAGGAGTCCAGATGGAGTCACATTCCCTGCAAAGGCAACTGTCTCCATTGGAGGTACGAACAAACTACATTGAGAACAACATGCAGAGAATAAATCTTCAGTGCTGTGCTAAATATTGATTTGATTGTTTTTTTTTACTCTTAATATGAAGTTGTTTTGTACATTTATTTACCCCTGTGGGTAGCTAACAAGAACTACAACAGTTCAAAACTTGTATGTTCTACCTTTAACTATTTCACATAATGTCCTATTATTTGTGCCCACATTTAAGTAGGTCATGAACTTCAGGCAGTTGCACTAATGTTCTGCATTTCCATTAGGTCTTACTCAGAAGCCCAAAATTAAGATTACCACAATGACAGAGGGGCCGCAGGCCACACTGACCTGCATTGCTCCTGGTCTCTGCTCTGGCTCTATTCCTGAAGTCACCTGGACATGGAGAGGAGCAGGAGGGACTGGATCTTACATTACAGGAAACGTTACCTCCTTTAGAAAAAAGACTCTAACTGCTCTCTCACAGAGATACATTTCAACTCTGACCTTTAACTCTTCAGCTGAACACCACAACACCAACATCACCTGTAAGATCCGCTTCACTGGTGAAAAAACTACAGAGGCGAGTTCAACTTTAAAAGTGAACTGTGAGTACTTTTACTGTATAGTTGTCTTTCCTGAAATCTTTTAACAGCATTGAACAGTGTAAACTCTTAGTCAACTGGTCTTGCATAAAATGAGAACTTCAGTGTTGTGTAATTTGTATTTTTTTGTGTAACAGATGTGAAGGAAGTTAAACTCACTGGGGGTACAAATGTGACCGAGGGTGAGACTCTGAATCTGACCTGCAGTGTTGAAAGTTTCCCTCCATCTCTGATAATGTGGTCTAAGCTTGGTTCTGACATAACCCTGACCAATGATACTGGATCAGCCACACTCTCCATAATTAATGCTACCACAGAACATTCTGGACAGTACGTTTGTACAGCAAAACATATGAACAATACCCTGAAGGAAAACATCAATATAACAGTGATATGTAAGTACACAACTTTGTCCTTTTAGACCTTTTTTTTTTAATCAGGTAATTGAAAATGTGAGTTTAGAGCAATTAAATTTCTGCAGTTAGACACTTGTAAATATGTGATGTCATCTCAACAGCTGTGTCAAGTTACTGCTAGCATTTCAAGAAAAAAACACAGTTCACCGTCTAAATGCACATCTTTAAGCAGGCCGAGAATACTAAAAAAATCAAATCAAACAAACAAACGAAACAAGTGCACGACACATTAGACCACTCCCAAGGGATGCCCATAATTATGCCAGGGAGTAAATCATTTGCATCCTGGGTAAAAAAAAAATTTTAATGTGAACAAAACATAGTTATTGACTAGTTTACTATCACTATAAATACTATAATATTACTATTGCGATCATCTGCTGTCATCTCCCTTATTGTCAACCTTCCTTGCTGACAATGTCCTTTCACGGAGAGCATCACTGACATCTGCTAATGGTGGATAGCTGTGTAACATCAGCTAATTGGTTAATTAATTATTATTAATTATTGGTTGATTTGTCTTGTACATTAATAAGGTACAAGTAATTAGTTAAACTAATATGTTTGGTGCCAACTAGCAAGGGCAACATGTCCTCCAATCCAAACTTAAGTATCCATCATTTTTGAAGGCGCTAAAACACGACCTGTATGTACATTTCCAAAATGAGTGCTCCTACCTCCTATGTGGCTTTACACGGCTTTGTGTGTGATATGGTTATGTCCGTGGGTATTGTTGCCGTAGCTCCGGAGGTAGAACAGTAATCTACTACAGGAAGGTTGATGGTTCAATCCCAAGCTATTCCAGTCAGTACAACAAAGTATCTGTGGGCAAAATACTGAAGTACTTGTCTCAATAAGGAATGTTGCATAAAGTGCTTTGTGTGGTAAAGCATTATGTATGTATATATATATATATATATATATATATATATATATATATATATATATATATATATATATATATATATATATATATAAAATAAAGAATAGTTTATCTATCTGTTGTTTTAACTTTTCTGGTTGCATCTAATGCCGTTCAGTCTGTGTAGATTTTTCAGAAATCTGAGGAAGCATATATTTAAATCTGAGCACGATAGTCATACACTCTTTCAGCTGCAACTGTTAGAGGTCACTTTATTTCATTCTAAGATGTAGATAATGATCATCAAATGTGCCTGCTCAATATGTAAATTTTTTCAAGGAGGACAGGCTGTCCCAGAATGGTTATTTTGGAGCTTAATATCTCAGTGTGTTTAGTTACTTTTGTTATTGCCAATTTATCAACTTAGTTACTAGATTTATGATGCTTTAACAACTTTTTTTAAAGAACCAACTAGCTAAGTAAACATGACTGTTTCAAGGGGTGATCTCATATACCACACAACTTCATTTTAAACACATCACTAATACTTACTGTAGATCTCTCAAAATGTTGTTTGAAGTCATTCCTTGAAGACTTAAATGTCAAAAGAAGAAAACGAACACAAACTTTTTTTTGTGCCACAGATAAAAGGACACTCCAGATCACTGGGAATACAACTGTTAAGGAGGGAGGTGTTCTGAATCTGACCTGCAGCATTGAAAGTTTCCCTCCGGCTCTTATTGTGTGGTCTACACTTAGTCCCAAAACCGACCTTCAGAATGGAATTTACATTGGCCTGAACAATGACACTGGATCAGCTACACTTGCCATCTACAATGTAACAGCACAACATTCTGGACAGTACGTCTGTACAGCAAAACATCTGGAGACAAATATGACTTTATTCACTGATGTGACTGTGACTTGTAAGTAGGAAGATAATAATCTTCTGGACTCTCAAGTTCATATATATATTTCTGATAGTCAGACATTTTGGTATGTAATATAACTGGCAATTAATTAGGAAGACAGGTGATTAAATTAAAGGAACCACTAACATAAAATCTGTTTAGCTCTTTTTCCCCTATTTGTTTGGGTTGTTTTCTCCCTCTTTAAATAAACTACTGTAATGTGTTCCACAGATATAAGGACACCTCAGATCATTGGGGATACAATCATAAAGGAGGGAGATGTTCTGAATTTGACCTGCAGTGTTGAAAGTTTCCCTCCAGCTCTCATCACGTGGAAAGCCCTTAGCACTAACACAAATCTTCATAGCGGAACTTACACTGCTCACCACAGTGATAATGGATCAGCTACACTTGTCATATACAATGTGACAGCACAACATTCTGGACGGTACATCTGTACAGCAAAACATCTGGGCACAGCTGTGACTTCATATGTCAGTGTGACTCTGGCTCGTGAGTACCAATATTGAATCTGGATTTCATACTCACACTACAGCTTACACGGCCCCATGTTTTATGATTACGATCGTGTGTTTACAGGGTTTTCAAAAATCCAGGATGGCTCCAGATGTGTGCTTCAGGCGGAGGCTTTGACCTGTGTGTGTATCAGTGAAGGGTTTCCTTTACCGACTATCAAATGGCCTCTCCTGAAAAACCACAATGAATACTCTGTCATTACCACTGTGTTAAACCACACAGTCACCAGCACTGTCAGTCTAACTGTAAAAAACCATGGCAACAGCACTGTTGAATGTGTCAGCAACAACGGAAAGGGGGAAGCAAAAGAAAACCTCCGGATCCAAAACTTGCCAAATACAATGGGTGAGTATGTTCAACTATAACACTTCCTCTTTCTGACCACTGCTATTTGATATTGTAAGTGACCACACTTTTTCATTGTGACCTTTGTAATTGGACAACCTTTCTATAAGCTATTGGATAGATTATACATATATTCACTTTAAAACATCTTTGAAATGATTGTTCCATGTTGTCCCCTCTGAGTGCAGTTCAGCCACCCTCTTCGATGCTGGAATATCTGGAAATCATGATTGCCTTTTTGATTGGAGTAGTTCTTACAGCAGCTGTTTTCTTTTTGACTAAAAAATGTCTGAGGTAAAGCATTTCGTATTATTACATTTTTAGGATTCATTTATAGATGCATTTATACTTAACTTTATTACTGTAAAAACAACCTTTTTTACCAGAAAAAAACAGAAGAGATCTGGAAATTTGGATGAGACTGTGGAGATGGTAACAAGTCAAGATCATCCCCAGGTATTTATGCTCATTTGCCCTTTTTTAAATATAATTTTTCACATATTTGTTTCTACATAAATATCCTCAATATTGAACTGTCATATTTAGCTTTTTTCTGTAATGCTTTAGCATGTTTTGCATGTCTGCAAAAAAGGCCATTTAAAAGTTTTAATGGTAAGTAACAATTATAAATTATAACTTTAGGACCTTTCTGATACAAGCAAACAAGGAGTGGAAGTAGGTTACTGTATTTTCATGTTGCCTTTGAGCTACAGGGCAAACTCTACTTATCCATCTGTTCTGTTTGCATTTGCTGATGTAACACATCCAACTTAGTCACAAGGGGAAAAAGAGAACACATCCACCACACCCTGCTTCAACATTCTGCTATTTCAGTTGCAATGGTTCTGTTTATATCCCCACCCTTCATCTCTCCACCAAGTTTCATGAAACTCAGAGGTAATTTTTGTATAATCTTGCTAAAAGCTAAAAATTATTGAAAACATATAAGATATAAATCATCAGAAGGCCAGTAATTTTGACAACATTAAAACCATTTCATGAAAACACTGAAGACTGTATAACATTGGGACGCAGGTTCAAATGTGTTGAATCACAGATAGGTTTATAATTTGCTGAACAAATACATAATTTCTGTAGTTTTCCCTCTGTACACCACCACATTGGATTTATAAATATAAATATATGTTATTAAAGTATAGATTTTCATCTTAACTTAATGAGTTTTACAAAAAAAAATGTATAAAAGTTAAAATGACTGACAAGGAGTGTCTGTTAGATAGTAAGTCTTACAGTCACAGTCAGCACCAAATCTTCTTTCATAGTGAGAATTCATTTTTTGCTGCTTTGTAAAAAAAAACAAAAAAAAAACATTGAATCTATGTGCAAGAATTGTGATTGTGAAAGATTAAACCACTTCAAGGTATCAGTCTTGAGTCAAGCTAATTTTTGAGCCACAGTAACCGCAACTCACACCATCTGAAGTGTGATATGATCTTAGCTACACAATGACCACAATCTAATGTGCAATGTTGGGCTTTTTGAGCCTGGTGAGTGACTCATATCATTTACTTTGTACCTAACAGATATATGATGATCACACATTACAAGACAATCAAATCCACCCAGAAAAAGAAGCTGAAGATGGAGGTGTGGCAGCGGAGAAAGAAGTGGCTGAATTCAGCAGTGCTCCAAAAGAAGTGGAGTATGCCAGCATCGATTTTTCCCAGTTAAAAATAAAACGTGGCAGGGAGTCTGCAAGGATGAAGGAAAGCACAAAGACAGTGTATGCTGAGATTAAGAAAGCAGTAAAAGAAGAGAAGCAAGATGATACTGGAGAGGAAGGTGGAATGGTAGAGAGCAAAGAAGAGGAGGTGAAGATGGAGGAGGACTCAAAACA
Organism: Pterophyllum scalare; assembly: GCA_024447675.2. NCBI lineage: Eukaryota > Metazoa > Chordata > Actinopteri > Cichliformes > Cichlidae > Pterophyllum > Pterophyllum scalare. Next base: position 84,821 of record JAMQGT020010220.1, on the reverse strand, counting down.
GAGTGAACCGGAAAAGGAGGAAGGGGAGGATGAGGCACTGTATTCCACTGTGAATGACATAATGGACAAAATTTGAGGAATGTTTTACTGTGTTTGGGATCTGATGTTTTTTTGTCATTTTGTGTATGAATGACAACCTTTGAACCTGTCATGCTGTGAGCTTCACACCTCTACGTGATAAAGTAGGGTTTAGGTAAAGTAAGGACTGGAAGTTGGACAGAATTTCCAAATCCTTTTGGTATTTTGCTTTAATATGTTTGTTTTAGTAACCTTTGCAGGTAAAATTTACTGCATTACTGAAGCTTTATTTAAAACCATTATCACGCCTTTTTTTTTTTATCATTAGTGGCCTGAGGGGCAGCCACCTCTGTAATTGTGGTCTAAGATAAAAAATTTTAAATGGTTTATCAGGTCAGGGTAAGTGGGGCTCTGTGGTGTTGACCCCACATCTTATGTCTGTGTAGGTTTTTGTCTAAGGGTGTTGCAAAGAGTGCTGGGACATTTTAAGAGCTTCACATGTGCATTTCCCTTTAATGGTAACAATCCTTGGCATCCTCCCTGGTGAAGTTTATGTTTTTATCCACTGAGTTAATGTGTTCAGTGAAGGCCTCTATTTCTTGGATTTTAAGTCTGACCCAGGTGTCATCAAAGAACTAGAGGCCTTCACTGAACATATTAAAACATAAGGTTCACCAGGGAGGATGCCAAGAATAATTCCATGTCTGTGCTGTGCTCACTGAAGAGAATGGAAGCCTCAGCACTGAAGTTTACCAGAACCCCCCCCCCCACACACACACACACAGAGCCCAGTGCCAACTCTTTGACTCCCACCACCTACTGGAACATAAACTTGAGGTGATCAGGACCCCTCCACAACTGGGCAGAGACAATTCCCTCTATGGCAAAAGGGAAAGGTAAAAAAAAGCCTTGCATGCTAAAATATCACCAGTTTAAGACAGGAGACACAAACCCAGCCTCCTGGGGTCACAAGCTAGCTTACTCCTAATGCTGAGGCCAAGCCCAGATGCCCTTTCTTGTCTCTCTGCATGGTTTGTCATTGCCGAATGATGTTAATAATTATGAATTAGAAAGATTTCTGTTTAGATTAAATGTAAATTTTAGATGACAGTATTACATTCAGAAGTTGTGTGGTAATTAGGCTAATGAGAGGCAAGAGCAACACTATCCTTAAGCTAATGAGCCTACAGTAAGTACCTTTTTTAAAACAATAAAAATTTGGGGGAAGTGTGGGCTAACCCTTATATATAATAACTTTTTCGAGGTTATTGCTGGGAAAGGGGCTTTTTCTTAGGTCCTGTTATGAATAACTTTGTGCTTTCAAAAATTTCCATTGAGTAGACTCGTGAAAAGTGCCCAACATTTAGACCATATTAATAAAAGCTAAAATTTCATACACCTCTATTACTGTTACAGTCTAAATGGTCTAAGACAAGCAGGTTTGTTCAAATATGAAACTGGTCAATAATTTACAGAGCTGTGTCATATCATGTGGAGCGCTTTCTGTGTGTCAGTGTGTTAAGAAAAAAACTGAGCAGAGAAATCGTGGTAAGATGTGTCATTTTTCACTACAGACTGTTTGGCTCTCAGACAGCAATGGCTGGTATGCCTGAGCAAAGTTTAGGTTTTTGTGCACATAAGCAAGACATTAACTTTAAGGGGTGCACACAACTTGCTCCAACCCTGGGGTAAGTCTTTCCACTAATTTGAGCCCCTTGAGTAGTGTGCAGAAGTGGTGGTGCTGTGTAGTCCTACATGCCATCTAGCAACCATATCCAAACAATTATTGATATCCCTATATACATGTACAATATGTAAAGTATATTAGCCACATCTGTTGCATGTCATGTATACATGATTGATTCAATTCAATTCAATTTTATTTATATAGCACCAAATCACAACAAACAGTTGCCTCAAGGCGCTTTGTATTGTGGGTAAAGACCCTACAATAACACAGAGAAAACCCAACAGTCAAAATGACCCCCTAAGAGCAAGCACTTGGCGACGGTGGGAAGGAAAAACTCCCTTTTAACAGGAAGAAACCTCCAGCAGAGCCAGGCTCAGGGAGGGGCAGTCACTGATAAGGAGCATTTACCATACAGCAACAAAACTGAAAGCAGTCCTACTCCACGAACATTTGGACAAAGTCCTGTGGGTAAATTGAGCTAGGAATAAAGATATCTAACATAATTTTCAAAGGAACATTCAGTTAAATGTATTTTCATTAATGAACCAAATCAAAGCATGCACCTTAAAGGTTTGGCCTGCATATTGAGCAGTATTTCCAGTATGATAACAGCTCCAGTGTTTGAAAGGAATACACCATGGGCTGTTTGAAGGTTTATCATCACTTTAGATAGATTTTGCTGAAAAGTAAAAAAGAAAAAAAGTACACATGTAAAAATGCTGGAGGAAAATTACTCACTGCATTCCTGAAAGTTGTAGTTACCAGTATGGCTTTTCTATTCGGCTTGTAATTTTCTTCTGGCATCATTAAGTTGCACACAGGGCAAATTGTGCCATGCACGGGGTAAATTGTGCCACGGCACATCTTGCCCCACCATGAGTGGCACAACTTGCCCCATCCTGTCATTTAATGTAGGTCAGTGTGTCCACCTTGCGGATGCAAGCTAAATGAATCACACCATTCAACGAGGCAACTTTCATATGCTGCATTTGCAATTACTGTAACACACATTTTATGTGTATAAGAAATCCACAAACCTGTTAGCTTGAAATCCACGTTTGATGAGAAAAATATACTTTTCTGCATAGCAACTTGTCATTTAAGAAATGCACTGCTCACATCAGTAACAATTTATTGCTGTTACTGAACAATAGATGGCACCAGCTTACTCTGAAAGTCAAAAGGAAAACTGGAATGGGGGAGGAACAACTTACCACCGCCAAAATAAAACAGGAAACACACAGACACTGGACCGAGATGCAGACTAATTACAACACTGGGAACAAAACTCAGTACAAAAACAGGAGAGGCCGGAGACATGACAAGAGGACACAGGGGAGACAGGAACAAAGGGAACCAGGAAGTCAAAACGTAAACCATAACTGATAAAGCCAGAAACAAAGATGAATAATGAAAACCAAAACAAACCAGGAAATAAAACTCAGTGAAAACAGAACTAACACAAAATGCTGGGCACAAGGCTCGAGACCATGACAACCTTAGTGTAAATGAAAGGAAGCTGCTTGCACAACACATCCATGGGGTTAGTGTTTTTTTTGTTTTGTTTTGTTTTGGTTTGGTTTTTTGGTGCAGGCCAGTCTTGTGCAAACCAGTCAAAAGTAATACTTGGGCAAATTGAGAAGTTGAGGCAATATATTTCAAAGTTATGGTTTCTGTATTATATTTCCATTTCTGTGGGACTCTTTTTTTTTACAGTGAAGATATGAGATCATGTGTAAATTTCACAATAAAAATAAACATATTCTAGTTGAATTAGTTTTCAAACTGTGTATTTTTTCAAGGTCATTGTATTTCTTTAATGTACAGTCACCCTCTTAAGTGAATGGCCTAAGTCTTTTGTTTTTCAGGGTTTTCAGAAAAGACAAAAAACTGAATGAAACATCAAAAAAATATGATGATTTAACCAAAAACAGAACTTTCATTTAAAAAATGACATATGCCATTATTTTAAGAGGGTGACATTTAAAATATTTTAAGCTCATTTTGCCTTTATAAGGCTGTTAAAGTTGTTCTGTAAGTCATAGATTACTTCTCCTTTTATCTTGACTTACAGTATCAGAATGAGCAATATTTAATTATTTGAATCAGAAAGCATCTGCGGGGGACGTATCAGTTACAAAAAACTCTTCCTTTCCTCTGTCACAGTGTCTAAAGATTTTTTTTAGTTACTGTTATCAGAAACTGATGAGTTAAAATTGTATCTAGCTAGAAATGATTGTGACTATATCAAACCAAAGTGTGAACAAGAAGTTAAAGAGAAAAATAGAGAATAAAGTGCACGCTACATAGGGCAATGTTATGTTAATAATGTATGATGGATTGTTTGAAAATTGTTTTTAAATATGACTGCAGTAATACCCGAATCCCCCAAAATATCTCAAAATATCGCAATTCATACAAAAGATGATCTTTGATTTCACTGGTTTTATAGCTTGACATAAACCTCATAATGTGACTGGAGGTTTTTAGGTCTAAGAGTGGTGGCAGTCTAAGAGGAAATAATGGCCAGCATACTTCCTGGAAACTTGTTGAAGTGCAAAGAGAAGTAAAAGAGGAGGAGGAGGAAGAGAAGAAGAGTCAGTTCAGAGTAGACACTCTGCAGAGATCAGTGGGTGGAAACAAGAGCAGGAGATTCAGACAGAAAAAAGGTAAAACACCTTTATCCATTTTTAAATACCTTTCACTGTAGAGCTCACTCTTCAGTAATGTCATGAAACGCTTTTTTAAATGAGCAGTGTGTACTTATCTGAAGAAGTCTGGAGATGGGAGCTTTTCATTCATCATTTCTTTGTCTCACTGACGCACAGATATCACAAAGTGCTTTAAACGAGATCCCACTCAAGTTTATTGGTTACACAGAACTACAGTATTAATAAGATGTAACTGTAACTTCCTGTATTTGATTCTATCATCCACCAAACTTTCCATATCCTTATCGTACCTTTTTGTGTGTTTGTGCGTTTAAAAGGAGGCGTTTATCCTGCGGAGAGAAGACTTGCTGCCTAAACTGTTAAATCAGAATGTTCGCTCTCATCTGGGTGATTCTGCTGTTTGCTGACAAAGGTAGCAAAATAAACCATTTAAATCATCAGCATTTGAATGTAAAGAAAATTGAATGTATTTTAAAAGAGGTGTTTGGAAACTTAATCTACAGTAACATGGCTTATATAAGTGATGTCAGGCATATATCAGGCCAAATTTATCAATTAGCAACAGCACTGACACAAAAGAGGCATCGTTTGACGCAAAAAGTCATTCTTGACCATCACTTTTGATTTTCCACAAACTCAGCATCCTCTCTCCTTTTTTGTCTCTTTTCATTTTATATTTGCAGGTTCTGGAACAAGTGAGTGAAGCTGTGCAAAGGGAACAATACAATATCATGATAAGTGAAAGCAATGTAACCGCAGAGGCTGGAGTATGTGTTCTGCATTGTTACTTTACTAGAGAAGATGGTTTTGATGTCCAAAGTCTAATTTGGTACAAGCGCAATGAAAGTCTCATAAAACAATATTTGACTCCAGCAACCACAAAAACTCCTGACCCTGAGATTAAAGGGTGGGCTTCGCTGGGGGAGTCTGACCTGAAAAAGAAGAACTGCAGCATCGTCATCAATAACCTCAAGTTGTTGTCACTGTTGAGAAGACGGCAAATGGCTGCACATTGATTTCTTTTTTCAGTCTCATGTTGTAATTTTTTCCATTTAAAATATTTACCAAAGTGGTAATATGTCTACCTGAAAGTAAGTAATGGTCTCTATGCTGATGCTTATATTTTCAGTGACACAGAATAACACCTCAAGTGTGGGCACTTATTCTTCAGCAAGTACCACAGCCACCTACACTGGCAGCGTCAGTGTCAGCACAACTACACAGGAGGCAAAAACCCGTAAGTATCTCTCTTGGTTGAAGTAGTTATAATAATAATAATAACAACAACAACAACTATAATAACTTTGTTTCATAACAGTGACATGCTTATGCACCTTCTTTGAAACAGTTATCTACAATTAAAATATTAACACAAGGTGAACAGTTTGTACTAAAACATGTAAAGCAAATTTAATTGTAATTGCTATATGAAGCATATTGCTTATGAATGGAGGTCAGAACCATAAACTAGTTTAGGACGGGAGTTCTGCCTCTGATTATTTTGTGATCCGTTTCATTTGAAATCTCTAAGGTCTCTTACATGCTGTGCCTGAATAAGATCTATATGCTCATATGAGTTTTCTGTGGTTTCGACCTGATGCTAAGATTCTTCTTCAGCATCTGGAGGTCTTCCAGGAATCTTGAATACCTCTAAATGTGTGCGTCAGTCAGAGGTCCTGACCTGTACGTGTGTCAGTGAGGGGTTTCCTTTACCCACCATCAAATGGCCAGACGTGGAGACCCTAACCGAGTACTCTGTAACAACCAATGTGTCCCACAGCACAGTCACCAGCACCATCACTTTGTTTTCGAAACCCCTTAAAAATACCACTTTTGAGTGTGTCAGCAACAATACTGTAGCGGCAAACACTACAACAGAGTCACAAGGACAAGGTAAGTATTTACAACTAAAATATTTCTGTTATACCAGAGCAATCAAAGAGTTAACAGTTCACCTGTTTTCAGATGTTTTAGACAGTCACTCTGAACAAGAAACATTAACGAGCACCGCTTTGACCTTTTGATTTCAGGTCCATTCAATAAATTATTAGCGATTGTCCAAGAGCCGAAAGTCTTCATTGCAGCATTGACGGGGTTTGCGGTTGGGATTATTCTTTCACCAATCATTCTTTGTTTGGTTACAAAATCTTGCAGGTAAATTAAATTTATATGTTTATTTTCTATTTTTAACATCAACCAATAACAGGTCATACCAGTGTTTTAACATATTTTATTTTACAAAACTGAATATTATATTACTGGATATTTGATATAAACGCTGACCATTTTTCACAATATACCCATAAGGTTTCTATCTATAGTACATGGATGTATACAGCGGTTTATTTTTATATGCACAGAGTAAATAGAGGCCTTAAATAGTCTCTTCAGTTTTCATGTCAGCAGTTTCCCCTGCAGCCACGGTTCACATTATTTTTGATAGAGAACTGAAACTTATCTTGTAATCTATCGCAGGTTTTGACCTCCATATTGTTATCAATCTGTAATCATTATTGTCTTTTTGAAAGTGGTCATAAATCGTTTGGTCATCTTATGCAATCAGCTTCTAGAAACTAAAATTTAGTGGACATATATTTACATGTATAAATCAATTAAATTTTTTTTTTTTTTTTTTGCCTTTTTACTTAAAGCAGAACCAGAGTGATAACAGAAAATACTCACATTATGTAAACACCTGATGTTGCTGTGAACCAACACTTATGGGCTGGTGTGAGACCTTCACTAGGAGTCATTCCTACTATTTTTTTTTCCAGAAAAAAACAGAAGACATCTGAAAATCCATCTGAGAACCTGGAGATGGTGACCACTGAAGCTGTTCCAAAGGTAATGCAAATTATCAGAATATTATAATAGTTTTATGTTAAATAAATCTTTTGATTTACTATCAAGCTAGTATGTTTTTCTGACATGTAACTACACAACACAATTCTCTGGCTTTTATTATCTGGCAAATGGCCTGTAATTTCTGCATTGTGCCTGACAGATGGATGCTGATCAAGCAGCAGTATATGATGGGATCCATGAGCCAGAGGCAGCTGAAGGAGAAGCTCAGTCTGATGGCCAGTCAGCACCAGATGGTGATCTAGCACCGAAAGAGGTGGAGTACTCTGACATTAACTTCTCTGCAATAAAAACCAGGAATCCCGAAGAGGCAGAGAAGACACAGGATACCCCTGACACAGAGTATGCTGAAATAAAGAGAGAAGAAAAGAGGCAAGAGAACAGCCAAGGGGACAGTGAAACGCTGGAGGGCAATGAAGAAACGGAGCTGATCACTGGGGAGGACAACGATGCAAAAAAAGCTGAGGAGGAGGGGGGTGAGGATGTGGCACTGTATTCCAGTGTGGATGAAATAATGGGTTAGATATGAGAACTGTGCATTTTAGAAATGAACTGTTTGTGAAGCATCCATTACAACCATTACAAGCAGAAGATGAAGTATTTAGGGAAAGATGAGGGTAGTACAGTGCTCCAATCACTGTATGTGTTGAGATATACGCTCTATTGCCAAAAGTATTTACTTGTCTGCCTTAACATGCATATGAACTTAAGTAACATCCCATTCTTAGTCCTTAGGGTGTAATATGATGTCAGCCCATCCTTTGTGGCTATTACAGCTTCAACTATTCTGGGAAGGCTTTCCACAATGTTTAGAAGTGTGCTTATGGGAATTTTTGACCACTCTTCCAGAAGTTCATTTGTGAGTTCAGACACTGATGTTGGATGAGAAGGCCTGGCTCAGTCTCCGCTCTAATTCATCCCAAAGGTGTTCTGTCAGGTTGAGGTCAGGAGACTGTGCAGGCCAGTTGAGTTCTTCCACACCAAACTCACTCACCCATGTCTTTATGGACCTGCTTTGTGCACTGGTACTCAGTCATGTTGGAACAGGAAGGCTTGCTGATTGGATTGCCAGATGGAGGAGAGTAATTCATCGTGCCAGAGAACTTGTCTCCAGTGCTCTAGAGTCCAGTGGTGGCGTTCTTTACACCACTGCATCCAGCACTTTGCATTGCACTTGGTGATGTAAGGCTTTGATGTAGTTACCTCTGTGCATTCTGGACCTCAGCATCATTTTAGCACTTTGTGGCTGAGTTGCTGTCATTCCCAATCACTTGCACGTTGTTATAACACCAGAAACAGCTGCATGTGGAACATTTAATAGTGAGGAAATTTCACAACTGGACTTGTTGCACAGGTGATATCCTGGAATTCACTGAACTCCTGAGACCCATTCTTTCACAAATGTTTGTAGAAGCAGCCTGCATGTCAAGGTGCTTGATTTTATACACCTGTGGCCATGGAAGTGGTTGGAACACCTGAATTCAATGATTTGGATGACTAAGTGAATACTTTTGGCAATATAATGTAACTTTGTATACTGTATCAGGCAAAATTAGCAGTTTCATGTAACAGTCAAGCTTTTTGTCACTTCAAACAATCTCAGTCATAAATAAGGTAAATGCAGCTGAAATGGCATTTAACCAAGCTCAGAGTGAATGTGATAATTATTTGTAATTATTTTCTTCAGTTACATTATTGACGGTGCCACAGTGGAGGAGGGGAGTGAACACATTTGCTGCTGTGGTCCCAAAAACCCAATTTTGTTTTAAACCTTGAAAAGCTAACAGCCCATGGCTCAGGACTTGGGTCCATACACTGAGTGCTCCTGAGCTCGTAACACTTATTTTTCTGTGTGAATTCACACATGACAGTTATAGTCTCTTACTGTGGCAAATGTGAGAAGAGGAAGTTTAGACACAATGAAATATGGTGATGTCTTATAAGGAAGTACACAAATATATACTTCAGTGACTCTTGTGAGAACAGTAGCTGCAGACTATACTAATAATTATTGTACATACATTAAAAATGTAACTGGGTTTAAAAAAAATAGTTAATTAAATAAATTTTAAAAACATGTAACTGGGTGAATGCAGGTACTTTAAGCATTCATTAAATAATGTATTTTTTTTAGTAATATTTGTTAATGTGCTGCACTTGTATATGAGTTATGCAAATCATAGTATGAACAGTATTCATTGTGCTGCACAAGGGGAATAAAAAGAAGCCAAAAAACTCACAGTTTAAACTATTGATGCAGAGATAAGATATTGGTAAGTTGGCTGGTTCCTCAACATGACAACGGTTTGTTTCTTTATTTTGTTTTTTTTGCAACTCTTGTGTACTTCCTTTTTCTAATTTTTTTATATCACTTGTATAATAGACAGTGCTACAATTAAAATGCTTTCTTTTTCAGTGTTCTTATTTACATTCCTATTATATACTGTGATAGCCTGAGATTGTGGAATTGATGTAGTGTAAAGAGAAGAGCAGTTATACTCTGCAGTAAATGTATGTGCAAGCTTTTTTTTTTTTTTTAAGAAATTGAATAAATGGAAGCAAATGCTTGGGTGATCGTCACAACGTTTGGAGCCAGTTTTGATATTTTATTCTGAGCTGCTGTTGAGCACTTTTTTTTCTTTTTTTTGGGGGGGGGAGTCCAAAATTAATCCTCAGGGGACAACAGTAATCAAATTTAGTCACATCAGTATGGAAAATATGAATGTGCAGCATCCTGTATTAACACCTGTGTTGACAGCTTTGGACCTGTTTCCTGTGCAGTTTGCCAGCCAAGCTTCCTGTATGTTTTTTGAGCTTTTTTTTAATAAAACATATTTAACTCACTAAAATTAATGTAGGTGTTAATAAAGCAGTTTGTTGAAGTGCAACACTTTCCTCTTTAGCATAAATAAGAATCGCATGTCAGTCAGACTTTGCAGCAAATACCATTTTAGCATTTCCTCTTTCAGGGGTTCAGTATAATTTTAGTACCTACCTTACATTTGAAGTAGTTTGTCCTTAATAGGAAATAGATTTACTGATGTACTGACAGTATTTTCAAGTCTTCTGTCCTTACCAGATCCTTCTTCCTAAACCAAAATGCTGCAGCTAGACAGGGACAAGAGAGAGAGAGAATATTTCTCCCATATTGGCTTCATTGGCCAGAATTGAATTTAATATACTTTTTTTAATATATATACAAGGCCTTGAATAATTGAGCTCCACCTTATTTTAAAAACCTCATAGTACCACATCATCATCTCAGACTACAGAGCCTTCAGCTTTCCTCTTTAATCAAACTTATAGTTAGGGCTGATCAGGTGACCCTGAACTATTCCCTAGTTATGCTGCAACAGAGAATAGGCCTCGGCTGCTGGGGGTGGTCCAACGATGCACTTACTGTAGTATTTCTTTTTCATTTACCTCTTTTCTCTATTTCCGCATTTAATGGTTGATTATTTATTTCTGGCTCTCTTCCACAGCCCGTCTTTTTCCTGTCTCTCTCCCGTCACCTCCAACCAGTCGCAATTTTGCCTTCCTAATATCACCAAGTGCTTGATCATAGGGGGTCGTTTTGACTGTTGGGTTTCTCTTTAGTAATTGTATGGTATTTACCTTACAATATAAAGCACCTTGAGGCAATTGTTTGTTGTGATTTGGTGCTATATAAATAAAATTGAACTGAATCTACTAATAGAAAGCCATTCCTGCCTTCAAAGGGGTCATGTTTTTTTTTTAAAAACTCTTCTGGCTGGCTGGTGAGTTCAGTGCATGGATATTACTTAGACCCAGTAATACTGATCTGGGTGATTTAGAGTGGAAAAGATGTTTTCTGTAGGTTCAAACCTAAAATTTTACACATGTATTCTGGCGGCCATTTCCCTTAGGGCTGAAAGTCAGCGGTCTGGGTTCGAGTCCGACCTGTGGCCTTTGCTGCATGTCTTCCCCCACTTTTTCTCCCTACTTTCCTGTCTATTCTTCAATGTCCCTATCCAAAAAAGGCCAAAATTAAAAATTAAAAAAAAAAAGAAAAAAGATTTGAATGGTTGGGGTTGCTGTGCCTTGCTCTTGTGGGACAGGGTGGGGAGGTTTCATCTTTTTCCCCTCTATTCTCCCTCCCATTTTTCTTCTGTTTGTTCTATTTCTGTACCTTTTCTTTTTCTCCTCCTTCTCATTTTTGCTTCTCTGCTGCTTTTTTCATCTGCCCCTACTTCTGACATCTCCAGCTTACACAGATACCAATTTCAATAATAAATACATGAAAAGATAGGAAAAAATATATAAAATATAATAGAGAGTCTATAGAACTCCTCTGAGCATAGTAAATGTGTTTGGCACAACAGGGCATCCAGACCATGATTCTGCGTATTAAAGCTGCTGGAAAGGACAAAAAAAGAACTGAGTGTTTTCTAAATCATAAATTTCTGCAGATTAATGAGCTCTAATTTGTGCTATGATATCGACTGTATTAATGAGGAAATGAGACAAAGTGTCAGACAGCTGATTTAAGCTGCAGCAGAAAGAAAGGTGTCGCTGAAGAAAACCTCCCAGCAAGCAACAGCCACACAGTGTGACCACAAATGTAGTCTGGACAGTGGATCTGCACAGCAAAGCATTCTGCTCTGTTCCAGCTATGCATACATATTTATACTCGCAGCCTATTAGAGTTGCTTTGCATGAGTCACACTGTAAAATAATCCCTGTTTATCATTGTGGTGGTGGGCTGTGGTTTGTGGCTCAGCTGCAGGGATGGGCAAAACCTTACATAACAACAACAACAGTACAAAAGCTGGGTGTGACACACAAATAAAGATAACAAAATGTGAACTGAAAATGGTCCATTAGTTGGGGGCTGTAGCAATAGTTGTGTTGACTTTGTTGCAGTCCCTCAGTTTGTGCTGTGTCTGAAATAAGCCTTTTCAGCTGCTCTCCGTTTAAGGCCACAATCCATTTAAGCCAGCCTTTTCCTGATAAGCTGTCCCTCACTAACAAAAAGTTTTAACAGCAGTTCTGTGGGACTCTGGGAAAATGGCCTGTGCTGTGTGCATGAAATGACCTTATTATCGCTCCTCATACAGACCCAAGGGGAGGAAAAACGGAAAATGGGTGTTTAGAGAAGTGTGATGGCTTTCGAGAATTGTTTGTACATAAGCTGACCTCATTTAAGACATTTACCACTAAGCATTATATTTCTTTATATGTGAAGTCACATTTTCAGAACAGAAAGACTGCAGTTTGATAAATTCCTATAATTCAAAATATCGTGTTAGAGAGGTGCAGAAACAGCCTCACAGGGAGTGTATGTGTACAGTATATATATTCTCTTCAGCTCTACGCTGGCCCTGCATGGATGTGTGTGGATTTTTTCCTTTTTCTCTAAGCTGCCATCAAATAGCCAGTGGTGAGGAGCCACACACAATGTGCTGTCATTACTGCACGTAAACCAAAGGTTGTCTGCACCGTCATCCTTACTGTAAAAGACTAGCGCAGAACTTCTGCTGTGTGTGTCAGCGGGAAAAAGGAGAAACAAAAGGAAACCTTATGTAAAAAGAAAAAAAAAAAGTAGAAGGTGGTCATTCGTCATCATTTCTAAATATATATATTTTTAATCACTACTGTTTGACAGGCTTTGAAAACTACATGTTCAGCTGCTATTGTCCATAAAATAAGAATCACTTCAAATGAAGATGTCTAAAAGTAAATTGTAGCAAGTGGCCCAAAATATGCAAAACAAGAATGGTTCCTTTATTTCTGTTCAAGTGTGACATTAATTAGGAAATGTTGCATAAAATTTGTGTGTTTACTTTTGTTGCTGTAGTTGAGAAATCTACTTCTGCATAGAAATAAACAAATAACAAAAAACTGACTTAAGTCAAGAAGATCCACTGGTATTTAAATTTGCGCAGTAAAACCGTGTTCCACTAAAAGACGTATGTGAGATTTGACTCTGACTTTGGAGACACCTAGTGGTATTATTGGAAAACTGTTGTAAACAGCAGTGCGGGAGTTCTTGTTAAAGGCATTTGAAGTGATTTGGGCAACTTATCAGTGGTTTTAAATGAACCAGATGATGAATGGCTCATTATCTGTGCATAGTACCTGGCAGATGGGTGAAGAAATCAGATGTAGACTACTTTAAAAGAAGCAAAGACCAAAGAGAAGAACTATCCTGAAATTTAGAAAGAAGGAGCAGAGACCAGAAGGAGATGGCAAAGAGGAAGAGGAGATCACAGGTGAAGATGACAAAGTATTTTCACACAGTGTAACAGAAAAGTGAGGTGAGGGTGGACTTAGTCTGATTTAACCTCGATTCAACTGACTGGGTAAGTTTTTGTTTTTCTGATTGGCAATTTGTTCTGCCAATTCCAATTCTCATTTAGTTTCAGCATTTTTATTTTTTTTACAGTTTGAACAGATTGAATTATTTATTGAGTATCGCACTCTATCGGGGACTGTGCATGAACTGTATAAACATGGGTTTGAAACATGAAGCCAATGTGAAATGCCTTCATCCTGAATTCTGATGGATACGGACAGCAGGGGATGATTTGTGTGGTTGCAAAAAAGGAAAATAAAATTTCAGCTGTATAGAAGTCTGGTTTCAAAGTATCTACACTGAGAAGGCAGGAAAGGTCAGCTGGCCTCAAAGAGAACCTTTGAAGGATGTCAGGACAGGAAGAACATTCAAACTCCACACAGAAAGGCCCCGGCATGGTTTTGAACCTAGGAGCTTTTTGCTGTGATACAACAGTGTTAATGACCAGAGCAGCATGCTGCCCAGCCCCCCTACCACCCCAAAAAGGAAAACATACTAAAAAAAAATTAAAATACAAAGACCCTATAAAAGGCACAGTGCACACTGTAAAAGGGTACGTGGGCTGGCACATCATATTAAGAAGTAAGCAGCATGCACAACTAGAAAAGTTCTCACGTTGACTGTGAAAAGACTACAAGACAAAGAAAGAAACACAAGACGCTGGTATATATATGAATCCAGTAATGTTTCTGTTTCTGTGTTTAATTTGCATGTGCTGCATGATCAAAGTTGAGATCAAAGTTCATGTTCATGCATTGTTGAAGCAGTGTGATATTTTGAGAAATTTGCAGAACTGCTTTCAATAAGATCAATACCATACACACAGGCTGTGAAATCAAGTCATGTCAAGTCACATTTATTTATATAGCACATTTAAAAACAACAAAGGTTGACCAAAGTGCTGCACATAGAGATAAACAGGGTAAAAGGCAATAATAAATAAATAAATTAATTAATTAAAACAACACAATCAGAAGTCAGCAATCATCTAACAGGATGTTACATTGCAGCCAAATCAGAGGCAAAAGCCAAGTCCCTCTGTCTTTCTGTCCAAAGTTCAGAACTATAGCTACATATTTTGTTTGTTTAATCAACACACAAGCAGAATTTTTTTTTTTATTGCATCTTAACTATGTCCTGCCCTCTGGTTTCCTAGCAACTTTACTGTAATGACATAGTGCCACTGCATCCAGCTGTGACAGTAAGTTATGGTTGAGAAAATCTGAAACAACTTGAGTTTTGTTTTCATGGTAAATGCCACCCCCCACCCCCCCGCTGCATTATTTTTATAAGAAAAAGTAGTTTTTTTCTTTCAAAACTTGACTATTTAGCTTTTAGCATTTCAATTAACTTCACAATTTCTGGTCAGTAGTGGCCAATGGTTTTCGAAATGCCATGAAATTATTATATTCAAAATGAATAAAAATACATAAACTGGTACAGAAATGTTACGCGCTGTCAAAGAAATGAGGAGCCACTGATCGCTGGGAGGCTAAGATAACATCTGATATCGAGCAGGTGCAAGTTATTTTGCATACTGGGTTCTTAAAATAAGAAAAGGGGAAACTCTAGAGCACTGTTCATGAGTTTTGAACATGTATTATCACATAGCTGTATCAGTTTTATTAGGATTACACTGTTCCTCTTTATTAGTAATGCCAAAAAAGAAATTTAGTTAATGGGATGAAAAAGAAACTGTCAGGTTGTTATTTCAGTGTGTCAGCACTGAAAGAGAAACAGGCAGAGCTACAAACAGATGCTGAATTGTAGCCGTACCATTGAGGACATCCCCATTTCATAAGCGTGTCATTTAAGTTACACTAGCTAAAGCTGCTGGTGTAGGGCCTCACCTTAACTTATCTTATCTTCAAAATTATTAACTGCTAGGGGAAACTAATAATTGTTATTATTAGTTTATTAGGTGGAGGGATGTTATTTCCAGGATTTTTCAGATGGGGTGGTACAGTGGGGAGCAAAAACAAGGCACATGGGTTCAGGAAATCTGAATACTTTATCAGAAATTAAACTTCATAATTTGTGAGTGAAAAACTGGGCTGCTTATATGCAATCTTGTGCCCTCAGGCCAGTGCATTGAGGTAAATGTGACACTGTACAAGAGTTTAAACACTGTTTTGCACAGTGATGGTTAAGCCCCTCTACTTGAGTTCAGGTCATAAACCCAGTAAAGTAACAGTGCAAAAGTTTTAGCATCCAGTTGAGAGATACTCTCCAGCATGTACTGGGCCTGCCCCGGGGCCTTCTCCCAGCAGGACATGCCTGGAACACCTCACCCAAGAGGCGCCCAGGTGGCATCCTGGTCAGATGCACAACCACCTCAACTGGCTCCTTTTGCTGTGGAGGAGCAGCAGCCCTACTTTGAGCCCCTCCTGAATGGTGGCACTTCTCAAGACACTTTTTCATAACCATACAGTCAGCTACATTCACTGTTCTATTAAAATTATTGCTTGGTTAAGAGTTGTGCTTATTTGTGAACATTTGCTTTATAATATTTGCATGTTTTGCAAAAGCATATATTACGCTATGAATAATATGTCTGTGCATGTGAGACAGTAGTCTCTAGAGCTTGAAAAAGGGGCGACTGGACTTAAATACCCGAGTCTCTCCAACCTTTTGGTTTGAGAACTGAAGAAGCCTTTCAGGTGAGAGGTGAAACAGCTTCAAGAACCAAAAAGAGGTCCAGTTGCCCCTTTTTCAAGCTCCTGAGCTATGAATAATACAGCATTATAAAAGGTAGCTGTGCAGCTCTATCTCTCTTTCTGGTCAATGCGTATGCCTTCCAGTAGGCTAGCATACGGAAGTCACTAGCTTTACACACTCAGATTAATCATGTATGTGCTTAAAGTGATTTTGGATTAGGGCTGAGCTTACAGGATTAGAATGTTCCACTAGCTGGATGGACCCTTAAATAGAGCAACCTGAAGCTGTCAGTGCTTCGGAGCTGTACGAGAATCAGTATTTGAGCAGCAAAATATTTAAACGAGGGCTATTTCTGTTCCAGACGAGCAGGTGAGTGTGTGTATTATTGTTGAGTGAAATCAACAAAAATGTAATTTTAACATTTCAGGATTTTCTCTTGTTTTTTCTTCTGCTAAGTCTCTATTTTTCTGTACCTCTGTGGGCTTTAAACAGTTTATGAAAACCTGTGAGAATAATAGAGGGGAAATCTCGTGTCAGTGAACACAAATTTCTGCTTGTGAATCATTCGAAACCATTCAGTCAATTTCTGAATGTGACTTATTTATTGACTATGCCTTAAATAAATACAGTGGGGTGGATAGAAATGAACACAAAACTGATGATTTTAAATAATCTACAAGTACATAAAACTTTCCTGGGTACAGTTCTTTAGCAGGTTATTTTCTGTGACACCAAAAATAATTATTGCTTTTGATTCTTGGTTAATTTTTCAAAGCTGCCTCTTCTGTTTCCTATTAGCCAGTTTGTTAGCTGTAATCGTGTCTATTGCTGTACCTCAGAAAGGTGATAAAGTATTCATGAGAACCTTTCTGGACACTACAGTTTTACAGGGCCTTTTTAAATAACTGCACTTTTCATCTTTCTTCAGCGATGGCTGATGTCTTCAGAGGCCTAAACCTCCTTGAGACCCTTAAAGAGTCTATTGAGAGCAACAGGTTATCAGATGTCAAGGAAGCAGTGGAAGACCTCCTTATTAGCAGGATCAACTTGGCTGTGGTTGGGGACCGTGGGGAGGAAAAAGCCTCCTTTATGAACTCCCTCCGTGGTCTCGGGGTTGATGATGAAGGAGCAGCTCCAGCTCCATCCCCTGTTGCTCCAGAGGGAGTAGCAGGCTACCCTAACCCTAAACACCCTGACTTCCGCCTGTGGGACGTGCCGCCTGTCCCAGACCTATCCCCATTTGAACCAGAGGGATACATGGATAGCTATAAGTTCCTCCGCTACAATGCGGTCTTAATGACATCCACACAGACAGTCCAACCCAACAGTGTGGAGGTTTTCTTGGAGGCGCTTTCCCTGCAGCGACAGACTGTGTACTTCATTCTCTTAGCTTCAGTGGAAGACTCAGAAAAGATCCTGGAAGAAAAAAGGAAAGCCAGTCTGGAAGTGCTGAAATCAAAGGGTGTGGCACAGCCTAAAATCTATGCTGTCCACCCATCCATGCTGGAAAAGTTTGACTTTCCTAGTCTGTTAGCAGATATGAATAAAGACCTTCCAGAGATCCGAGCACATGCCCTTGTCTTGGCCTTACCAACGCTCACCTCGGCCCTGGTTACTCAAAAAAAGGAAGCATTCAAAGCTCTAGTATGGGCAGCTGCATCACTGTCAGGTGGAGTGTCAGCTATTCCTGTTCCCTTTGTGGCATCTATGGTGGACTCAAGCATAGGAGTGCGGATCTTGACCAAAGCACAGTTATCTTTTTGCCTGGATGATGAATCAGTGGAGCGACTGGCCCGACAGCGATGCATAGAACCTGCAAAACTTAAAGAGTTACGAAACTGTGCACTATCAGTGGAGGTCAGCAAAGGTGAAGTGAAAAGGCGGCTGGCAGTGGCAGAGAAGGACATGGCCACAGTTTCATCAAAGCTGCTGGAGATGGCGATGCCTAGAAATGCCCGTTCCGTCAGCCGCTCCTTTGCTGCTATGCTGCAGGCCTTAAACAGCGCTATTGATGAGATGGCGGCCGATGCTCAGAACATACTGGCAGCTGCTCTCAGAGAGGGGAAGTGAGGACAAAGGTTTTCTCTTTGTGTAATGTTTGAAAGCATGTTTTCACTTTTAATACAAAAGCAGAATGTCAGTGCTGTGTGAACAAGCATTCTGCAAATAAATGCTAAGTACTTTAAGCTTCTCTGTAACTGTTTAAAAACCCAAAACAAAGAAAAAAAAATCCTTGCTCACATGGCAGCAGACTGTCTACAAGTAGGTAGGTGGGTTTTAGAATTACAGCATGTTGAGCTTTGCTGTAGTTTTGTTTCAGTGCTAACTCCATGTTTGCTAGATGCAGCCCTCCTCAGTTGACTCTTTTGGAGCCCCAATACCTCGTGCTGCTGCCAGCTGACTGGAGCGTCTGCTGTCCTGTCTCCTTGCTGCTTTGTTTCATAGTGTGTTCTGCTTGTTTGCCTGTAAACTGGAGCGGTATCGGCTGCTGCGCTGCAGCTCAGTTCTGTTCTGCTGGTGTTTCGTTTTTAATGTGGGTTTATTCCCAGTGTTTGAATGAATGAATGTGGGGCTTTTATGGCTCTTATTTGTCTTGATGTATTTGGAAATTTATTTGTTTCTGATTAGTTTGTTTATTATGTTTTTTTTTTTGTTTTTTTACTTATTGTTTTTATTGCTTTTCAGTAGCTGGAGGTCATGGTGGTGGCAGTACTGGTGGCTTGGGTGGTGGTGTCCCCCTGCCCCCATTTCTTTGTGGTTGCTGTGTTTCCCTGTGATTGTGGTTATTCACTCAAGGGGGATTCCATCCTCCCTTGCACTGGTCCCTGTCCCCCATAGGGTTAGGGTTTTCCGTTCCTTAGCTTTTGTGTACTTTAATGCCTTTTTTTTTTCCTAAAAATAAAAATTGTATTGTTTTTAACAACATCAAACCTCGTCTCTTGTCTCATCTGTGTGTGAACCTGTGTGTGCCTTTTAGTGAAGGAAATTATTCCCTGGGTGAAAGTTCAAGAGTGACGTTGTCTGGCAATTTGAGGATTTCGCCACAAGTAGCTTCCACATTTAATGATGCCTTAAATACAGGAAGTGGGAGTTCAGCTGAATGTGTTGGAAAAAAAGGAATCACCTTCTTCTTTATAACTAAGAGATTCTCCTCTAGCTTGACTGGACATGCAAATGTTTTTAAGATTTTAAGTCAACTGTGAAAACTTCCTTATTACTACTTTGGGAGGGACTGTGCTCTGTACATACTCTCAGTGGGTCCTCTAAGGTAAGAATAAGCTTGTTTCTGTACATTCTGGTCTGAAAAGTTCTGGCCCCTCTACTGCCTAATTAAACTTATGAGTTATCGGTAAGTGAAGTTTGTAAAAATTCATCTCAAGCACTGCGATGGTTTGATGTTCTGTTTTGGGTTTTTTCTAAAGAAAGTTCAGTTTTGATTTGGAAAATCTGTTTGATAGAATGGGAAATATTTTAAACTATTTCTGGTCTGGATTCAGGTTTCCCCTGGAAATGCTAACCTCGTATCCACAAAGCGGCACTTTTAAGTGATAAATACGCTGTAAACCTTTGAGACTGAATTTATTTTCTCTTGTGTTACATTTAAATTTTAGAAGAATAAATGACAAAATTCATAAAATAATGCATTGTGTGTGTGTATATATAAATATATGTTATGTGTTTTCATTTTTGTGTGTGCAATGAGTCATTAAATGCATGATTGATGAAGCAAACAAAAGCTATTTTAACAAAAATGAAAATGTTCCCCAAAACATATTTTGGGTGTTAAAGTAAAAAACAATCAGAACTTAAAAACATATTGAATCAAAGAACAAAGGTTTGTTAATGATATTAATCTATCAATACACAATCATCATTGGACGGGAGTGTTAATATCTGTCAATCTATCTGCTGTAGTTGTGTGGAAAAAATAGTCTACAGTGTAACCATTTCATTAACCACAATGCTTTGCATTGAAAACAAAAAGCTATCTTGTTATAAGTCATCAGCTTGCATTATGACTCGATTGCATTAAAAATGTTCTGGGATGTATTGAGGTGTGTACAAATTCTGTTTTTGTTGCAGAAATCAAGCTTTAGTCCTGAAAATGAAAGCTCATACTTTGGGGTGTTTGATATTGCTGGCTCTAATAAAAAGTAAGTGTTTCATTACTCCATAATAAGAGCAATGTTTTCTTTTAACATTGCATCGAGGTCACATTTATTGACTAACTTCTCTGCTTCTCATCACTGTAGGTTTTTCTTGTGATCTCTTCAAACTAGAAGGCACCAACTTGACGGCAGCAGAAGGGTCCTGCATTGAAATCCAATGCCTCAGAAAAGCCTCAAAAAACATTAACCTTGATAATGCATACTGGTTTTGGATGAAGGATGCAATTTGGATTGAGGGAAAAAATTATAGTGCAACTATTATTTACAGCAATAATCAAACAAAACAACCTGTCAGTACACACTTTGCAAAAAGGGTGGAATATGTTGGCTCTCCATCTGAAAGTTGGAAAAATGTACAGTCATTGGAGCCATCGTGCAGCATTTTGATCCACGACCTGAAAAAAACTGACACAGGAAACTATTCATTTAGATTTATAGGAACAGAAAAATGGGTGACTAAACCATTTATGAACCTCACAGTTACAGGTTAGTACAAAGATCAGCATACTGAAAGATATAATGTATTCACATATTTTACACTTTAAAAAATATCTAAATGAGCTGCTGGAGTGAGAATCTGATTGGTTAAAATTCAATAATATGATTGTTGAATAAAAATAACAGAAGTGAAAAAAATCTGGCATAAAAATGCACAGGTATAGAGGTACGCAACCTGATCAAATCTGATATTAAAAAAATCAAAAACAATTTCACTCAGATTTTACTTAAGATGATGATAAAAATAAAAAACCCACCTAGAATGAGAACTCCTTTTTCTGCATCTTATTGGGGTTCTCGTGGGAAATATTAATAAAACGGTCTCTCTTGCACATACTGATTGACATGATGAGCACCAGGTAGTCCAATCATCAGACCACAGAAGAATTTATGATAAAATTAGAAGATATTAAATCATGCATAAACTCTGGCTTTATGAGTTTTAACTCAGCCAGTAACATCAATCTATGACTCCAGAGCAATTTTTAAAGGTTCATGGTGCCGTCACATTTTTTGTAAACAAAATGTATCCATAGTGCTTGTATTTCATACTTTTACAGTTTATCACATTCCTGCTGACTCTTCCTTTTGCCTATATCTGCAGAAAATCCATGTCTGCTGACTTTTGAGGGGTCAAAACACGTGACTGAGAATGGCACCGTAACACTTACATGCTCCACATTAAACTCATGTCCTTCAAACCCCGAAATCAAAAACACTTCAGGACTACTTTCCCCACATTCAACAAAATCACAGGAATCTAAAAGGACCACACTGAGTTTTAAAGCCACTTGGGAAGATGATGGGAGAGTGTTTTCATGCCAAACAGAGAACAACAGCAACACATGTTTGATCCGGAATATCAGCCTTACTGTAGAATGTGAGTTCATAACTGGAAAAGTTTATTAATGTTTTTTCTACTGATGAGTGGACCTACAGTTTCTGTTAAAAAACACAAAATTCATCATCGATGTATCTAATACATCTATTATTATTGTTTCAGAATAAGATTATAGGGGTGATAAGAATTGCTAAGTTGATTCAAATAGATCTACCGTCAAGAAATGATCTTGTTCTGCTGCAAGATCAAATATTAAAAAGAAAACTTTTCAGTAAAAGTAATAAACTTGATTAGCTAACTTCACCTTGCTGTACTTGTTGAATGTGTATATTTGTGTTAACCCACTGTGTACCTGTGTGCAGACTAATGTTTGTGAACATGTACTGATTTTTTTAAACAGATGCTCCAAAAAGCGTATCAGCAAAGACGAGCTCTACAAATGTAAAGGAAGGACAGTCTGTCACTCTCACTTGCTCTGCTAAAGGACAACCTAACCCTTCTTTTACATGGATGAAAAATAATCAAACGCTTTCCACAGAGTCCAACTGGATGATTTCATCAGTTAACAAAAGCCACACTGGATCGTACCATTGTACAGCTCAAAACACTCATGGGATTAAAAACTCAGAAGAGGTGACTATCACTGTTACATGTGAGTACTGTTCTACTTGACTTACTTCATTCAGCTTTTATATATATATATATATATATATATATATATATATATATATATATGTATGTGTGTGTGTATGTGTGTGTGTGTGTGTGTGTGTGTGTGTATGGGGGGGTTCCACCAAATTTTCTTATACCTGAATGTGTGTTAATGTTTTTGATTCTCAGTAGTTTAAGATAATGTATTTTAATATTAATTAAAATTAAAAATTTAAATTTAAAATTAAAATAATATTAATTCAACCTCACCAAACACTGACAACTTCTGTTTTAGATGTTCCTGATGCTGACATACAGATTTCACAGGAGCCTAAAAGACGCCCAGAAGAATTTATAGAAGGAGATAGAGTCAATTTTACATGTTCTGCTAAGAGAAGCAACCCACCACCACACTCCTTTACTTGGCTGAAAGGCACAGAAACTCTTCAGGGGGAACAGACATATGTTGTTGAACATCTTAAGCCAGAACACAGCGGTAACTACACATGTAAAGCTGAGAACACTGTGGGTTATGGATCAAAAACGCTTCAACTTTTGGTTCGATGTAAGTTTTACACCTCTGTATTCCATATGTCTGTGAAGAAAAATTAATTAGTACTGATGCTGTATAGATTGTTTTACTCTCAAATATAGCCTAAAAGTAATTTCTTTTTCCAGACAAACCAAGGAAAACCCGAATTTCTTTAAAAAATACAAAAGTGAAAATTGGCGCATCGCTCAGCCTCACTTGTGAAACTGAGGCGTATCCCCGTGACTTGAGCTACTCCTGGTACCGTTACGATGGGAGTAACTCTTCCCGGAAGAAGCACATAGATTCCCCAAACCCTCTTATCTTTGCGGAAGTACAAAGAGGAGATGATGCATGGTACATATGCAACACGAGCAACATCGTTGACAGAGGGGACACCAGTGATGCGGTGCACATAGAAGTATTATGTAAGTACTTTGCAGATATATTGAAGTTTCTCTACACTTTGTTTCAGAACTGATTGATTCACTCAATCAACCACCACCACCAAACAGAAAAATATAATTATATATACTTTAAAATAAAAGGTTATTTGTGTTTTTTTTAAGGTAAATAAGGTTATTACTGTTCTAGCACAGAGTTAGATGAAACTGCATCTAAAACACACAGTTAGCCAAACACAAAACTAGAAGCAAGGCAGAATAGGCTGGCTCTGTGCCCTACTTACTAATTCAGGCTACCAGAAACGTCAAAGCTCATTAATTAAGATAACTGGCTTAGTTTATACATAAACAAACATGTAAAGAAAAAATATTGCTTTGTGTGTAAGAAAGACTCAATTATACTAGACCAATGCTGCCTCATTTAAAAAAAATAGATATTTTAAATCAAATAAAAGCACAAATTCTTTGTAAATTCCAACTTTCATACAAATTAAATAAAGATAATAATGTCTTACAGAATGCTGGTTTGCCAATAGGACCGAGTAGACAAACTAAAGTTGTATCTAACTCTGGTAGAGCTTGACTTTCTGTTCAGCGAGTGATCTTATCATTCAACGTGATAAAAATGAATAAATCAAGCTCACAGCTGCTTCCTCTCCACAGTTCCTCCCAACAATACCAAGCTGTATATGACTGACGAGGTCACCGAAGGCCAGACGGTCACAGTCAACTGCACTGCTGAAAGTTTTCCATCATCGTCTTACACCTTGGCAGGACCGTCTACATCGAATTCTCGGACTCCAGAACCTATTTTGCCCAGCACTGGCTACAAATTTGTTGCAAAGTCAGCTGACGCAGGTTCTTACACATGCAAAGCCACAAACAGCGAAGGAAGCCATAGAAGCCCAGAAAAGAAACTGGTGGTGAAATGTGAGTGATCGAGTGACGCGCGTCTTTGTGTTATTCAGATGACATCAAAGCCAATTCCATTCTAAAATTCAGTTTCCTTTTAGAAAAATAAATGCCTTTAAGACTTGATTTTGTTTAGTTTCCTTTTTTAATTTTTTTTTTTTTTCTTTACTTGATTCATTGTTTTTTTTTCCATTCATTATTGATTTAATTTCCAGACCCCCCTTGGCTCCCCCTTATAATACTACACTATGAGCCCTAAACAGGTGCACAGACACCTCGTTATGCATGCACACATACTCATTTCAAAAGACTTTTGTTTGTCTCTTTGTCTGTTCAGTACGTGACTTATCTGTCTATTGTTTTACTTGAGGAAAATCATTTTTATTTGTGTTAAATACACAATATTTGTGTTGAATGCAGATATCCCCAAAGAGGTGAACGTAGAAGCTCATCCTGGTCTTGTTATAAAAGAAAATGAGTCATTAACACTGGATTGCAGTGCCAAATCCTACCCCTCAGTGAGCTCTGTCATCTGGATGAAGGTGACCGATGGAACGGATGGATCCACCACGAGCGCTCAGAGGAAGTTCACTGTGAAATCTGCCAGTGTCTCTGACAGCGGGCGATACAGCTGTGCAGCCACCAACGAAATTGGAACTGGAAAATCCGAGCAAGTTGAGGTTAAAGTTAAGCGTGAGTACACTTATCCAAGTGTGAGTGTTTTCTTAAACAGCCACAAAGGGATGCCGGAAAAAAAAAAATCTAATTCTGCTACATTTTCATTGTTTATAACTTTCCCTACAGTTATCCATCATCTCTGTTTTTGAAGCCATTGTTTCCTACTTCCCTTTCTTAACGATTCTCCTGCTTAGATGGTCCAAAACACACAATGATCATAAAAGGACAGGAAGTGCAGAATGAGGATGGGACGTATTCTGTGACACTGACCTGCATCAGTCGGTGCTATCCTCCAGTTCAACACTATTCGTGGTACAGGAGGACAGGTGAAAAACAGAATGAAAAACTGTCAAGAGATCAGAACATCACAGTGAACTCACTGCAGTCTGGGGAGTACTACTGTATCGCAATGAATGAGATTGGTAAAAGAGCATCTGAGCCAATCAAGCTGTTTGATCGTGAGTTTCAGTTCCTTTTTGGGGGGGGGGGGATCAGACTATTCACATTGTTTTCTATGCTACCTGCTCACAAATCTCTCAAAATACTGACGCTCTGACTCTTCTCATCGCAGACACAGTTACGACGATCTTGAAGTTCTTCTTATTTTGTCTCGTTTTGCTCATTTTATGTGTAATCTTCCTTTTGTACAGGTAATGTAGAAATAAGAAATGTTTTTTGATTAGAAAAAAAAAAGGTGTTCAGATGATCAGGCTGTGTAACTGCTCTTCTCGCCCTTTTGGTTTCAGACACAAGAGGAACAGATTAATTCAGCGGGGATCTACAAATGCGTGGGCCTGTGGTGGTTGTCTGGTACTCATATGTAACTCAGAAGTACAATATTTCCAGCTATTACTCAAATTGAACAAAAATCAGATGTTTATGTGTAAACTGAATCAGGGCTGGCGGAACGGAGTGAGACGGAGCGGTGGGAATCGGATTGTTGTGGCAGAGCCGTTCAGGAGCAGAGATGACCTCCTGCCAGACCAACCGTGTCGCCCAAACGCCCGACGACACGAGCGTCATCCAGACAGCACGTAAGTGAGCGGCTGCTCCCTCTGTCCGACTCACAACAAGGAGCACATTGTTGGGTAGACAGCTGGATGCTGCTGCTGCTCACTCTTTAGTCAAAGCATCCATTTAAAGTCCTTCAGATATGAATGGTACATTGGGGGTTTATTGGGGGTTTACTTTGTTATCCAGACGCTGAATACGCATGTTTTTATTATTATCATGGATTCTTGTTCCACAGGATTGCATCCAACATAAACACGGTTTACTCCACTGTGAATCTACCCAAAGGCAAACAGGTGAGCCAACCATTTCAAAGCAAGTTCCACAAACCCCAATTTAAAAAGATCAATAAATAAATAAATAGCCAATAGTACCAAAAGTCAAAGCGAGCAGTGAAAAAGAAAAGGGTGCATAATAAAAGATCTAACTGAGCATAAATCAATTTGTATGGAACATGCATTTGGAGGTTCACCAGTCTGAGGACAGGAATTCAGGATATTTCAACCTCTTTCTTTTTATGATTTTATGCAAATAATGCAAAAATCATCCTGAAAACATAAGTACTGCTGTTAAACCCTTAAACAAAAAAAGTAGCAAAATTCTCAACAGCTGAACCAAATTTCTCATTAACGAATTTTTTAAAATTTTTGTAATTGCCAAAAGATCGCCAAAAGACCCAGATTTATTTATTTATTTATTTATTTTGCACAGTAGATGCAGAAAGTCAACAACTACTAAAATGCATTCAAAAAACATGTTTCAGGGTTAACATGCAAACATCTTTACTGGACACATGTTTTAAAGCCATAATTCGTATGTTTTTATATAAGCTCTGCTGATCCAGCCGCTGTGTGCTGTCCTCGCTGTTTATCCTGTCGGTATACGTCTGCTGGTATAGTTCATTTTAAAAATGAATGAACCGATTCAGTTGCTGCTGTACATTCATTGGTGTCTCCTGTTTGCATCTGCTCAGGCTGCCTCTGCACAAAACCCAGCCAACGCACATGGTGGGCACATGGAAAATGATTCCCTCAACTATGCATCTCTGCACTTTGTGAATAAAAAAAAGTGAGATTTCATATTTTGCATATAAAAGGCACCTAAGCATTATCACGTGCATTATTTTATGACTACGTGTTTTTCCAGGGATCCAGCAGAGGATGCCGAGTACTCTGTGGTGTCAAAGCCAAAGAAGTCAAAAGAGGTCAGAAACTTCCAAATCGCAGTTTTCATCTATCACATTCAGTTTATTACCTAATCGCACTGTATTTGTATATCATATTTGTTTACAAATCATTCTTATAACAAGCAACATTAAGTTATGGGAAAACTACAGAAATAAAATGATCTTTTACACAGATTTTGTTGTGCATGAAATCCAGATACTGTCAGAAATTATGACACAGTTTTGTCACTCTTTATCTAGAAAGAACAAGAAAGGCTGGAGGACTATGAGAACATCAGTACAGTAGGAGCAGCCAAACCTCCATATAAATATGACTTTGACACAGACACAGATACCAGTGAAGATGATGTAGAGATCAACTATACTCAGGTGAACTTTAAGCCAAAGTCTGGACACCAGAAAGCAAGGAACGACTCCAGCAGCAGCAGCAGCAGCAGCAGTGCTGAAGATAGGAATCAGTACTCTGAGGTCAAAATCTGACTTAAAATAATTTCATCCTACTCAGGTATCTCTGCTACTTTATGCATTAGGTGTCCTGAAATATATTTGTCAGGCTAAGTAAATTAAACAAGGCTTTTTTTTTCACTTTTTCTTTTTCTCACTCCCAGGATATAATTTGAGCTTTGATTTATGTTCAGCAGAAAGTCCCCACAAGTCCCCAAAACCATATTTTTGACAGATGTAACATTGTCTGGGAAGGTTTAGATAGGCAGATGATAAAATGGCATGACTGCAGCGTTGTAAAGCTGTGCTGCCATCCTGCTGTTCAGGCTCCTGATGTGTGTCCGTGTTTGGAAAATAATGTACTTTACTCTATGCATACTTCCATTTCCATTTCATAACCTGCTCTAGCCATTGTTCGCCAGCTTGACCGCAGGAACAATTTCTTGTGCATTTTATTGTTTATTTTTCTAAATAACAGCAAACATACATATGCATCACAAAGTTATCAATAAAAATAAGTGCTGAACAACTATCCTACTGTTCCTGTTTCTTATACTCTGCACAAACTTTTTAAAACTAGAAGAACTCTAAGATAAAGGTTAGTCTTGAAAGATTAAATAGAAACAATAGCATTAAAAACATTGTAAGAAGGTTACAGATTCAGCCTCAGCACCCAGATTTGTTCTGATATCTGCATCAGGTTACCACCTACTGTGTGTGTGATGTATTTCTTTCTGTTATGCAGTTTTTAGTGATAAGACAGGAGAAGAATTGACAGAAGAGATTCACAGAGATGAGGATAAAGATCAGGGTGGGAAGCCACAGCTTGTGGCATTACTACTGAGTAAGATGTTGCCTGCAGGGCAGTTCTTACCTCCGTTGCTGAAGGACTTAAGATGTTTTCCTGTTCGTCTGCTGACAGCCAAATACTGATGACATCCAAACTCCTGAGCTTCTGCTATGAATTCCATAAAGCTAAACAACAAGTTTTTAATTAACCCCTCCTGTAAGACCCTTAACATCTTTCTCTTTTCTCAAATGAGCATCCGCAAGTATTTCTCCTTCCTTTGGAACTCGTCCATTGCTTGGTGGATCTCGGAGGATCTCAGAGTTCATAGCAGTCTTGTAGGTCAGGCCTCTGATCTCACCCTCTCCGAGCTTCTCCTCCGATATGGCCTGGAGTTTAGCAAAGTCTACATTAACGTCTTCCTTGCATTCTCCTGCTTCCTCCTCAAGAATCACTTTATTGACATGAATCACATCCACTTTTAGAGTATTAGTCTACAGAGAAACCACAACATTGTGCTTCAGTAACAGAAAAAAAATACCAATTTTTCTAGGCACCTGCAAAAAGAACACCTCAATGTTTTGGGAGAAAAAAAAAAGTTTACCATGCTAGAATTTTTCTAACAAAACCCACCATTACCGGAATGTTTTAGAATTTAGAATTACTTTTATTGAGTTTAGCACCACCAACCCATATGTTTTCAAGGACATGAACTCACCTCACTGGTGGCCAAACAATCTGAAGTGTCCACCAGTCCCTTGTCAAGTGAAACTTTTCCCTTCCTTTTCCTAAAACATCACAGAAAGTCTCAGTTAAATATGTACTCATTTGGTATTCTCATTAAAGATGAAACATACAGACATTTTTCAAGGAAATTTCTTGCCACACAGTTAAGATTCTGAAAACTCAGAATATGTGTACACTACAGGTTTTAGATTCCACATAGCATATGTTTCATATTGAATCCTGCTGTGGTGCTATATCCTTTATATGTTGTTCATTATTTATGGGCGAGATCTCTCTTGCTGAGAGGTTGTATGATGCTGACACATTTGCGGCCCTGTGATTGGTTAATTTCAACATCACAGCAGCCTTTTGTTTTTAAACTCCAGCATTTTAGTTTGTGTATTGTCTTGAGAAACTTTGTCCCCTAAACCAAAGACACAACACAAATTCAGGATTCATCTGGGATTTGGACCCAGGATCTCTCACATCCTAAAGAGGAGTTGTACCCACAGAATAGCTTCTATACTAGTTTTGATTTTGTCATAAATCATGCATTACATGTGCATGTCCAACTTTAAGACGTTACTTTAGGAGGGTGTCTTATTAGCAATGATTTGTGGTAGCCATGCTTGCTCAAAAATAGGACAACTTCCAAAAGCAACCTCCAGATGTCTCTATCGTGTGCATTTCCTATTCTATATGTTATTTCTAGCCTACTTGGAAAATGTCTCTTACAAGTGGTGTTAGCAACCTTTTCAGTTGTGTTTCTATGTTCCTCACCTGTAAAAGGATATCAGCAGTGGTGCGCACACCAGCAGCATCCCCAGTGCTCCTGCTCCAGAGCCGATCAGCAGAGAAACAGTATGGAGGACTGAAAAATCCCCAGAAAATGCATCAATCAGTAAAAAAGGCAAATGATGCAACACAAAAGCCAAATATAAAGTGAAGCCTCCTACGGATTTCTCTACCTAGCTGAGTTTCACTGGAGGACACATTGAAAGCCAAATTATCAGAGCCCAGGGAGTTGTTGCTGAGGCAGACTAGAGAGGGCATGTCTTGGCCCAGGTGGTACAGAGTGACGACACTCCTCATGATCGTGCTCTCCAGGGTTACTTCCCGGATTGGGATATCAGCAGAGTGACTGACAGGTTCACCGGCCAGCTTCCAAATCAAGGAGGGAAGCGGGTTCCCCTGAGTGTCGCAGGTACATCGGATCTGGGACAAAATCTTGACGCAGCGTGAAGAAGACAGGATCTCTGGAGCAACTGAGACAAAGAAGGTAATGGGTTCATAGTATAGGGAAACATAGGGGCTTCAAAGGAATGAAAAGATGAATAAGTCTTACATGTGACATCAATGCTGGCGGGCAACGAGCATTCAGCTCCATGGACATTCAGAGCTTCACAGTAATATTGATCTTCTGAGAGTTTGGTGACGTTGAAGGAGAAGTCTTGCTCAAAGCCCACCGCCTCCTTTTTTTCCCGGCCACCCGAAACCACGTGAAGTTCACCGCTGCTGGATTGGCGATGCTCATGCAAGTCAGAGTCACAGAGCTGCCATCCAGCACAGGACCAGAAGGATCAACGGACAGTGAGGTGTTTTTAGGAGGATCTGAAAGAAAATAATGTCTCCAGTTACTTATGCATCCAAAAATATTTTTTACTTTTGTGGGAATGCATACTCAGAATTTCAAAATAAAAAGAAGAAACTTAGGATTCTTTATTGCAAGTTTTAGGACTGAAAATGAACAATAAGTATGCATAATTTTATTTTGTCATTCTTATTCATTTATTTAGTTTTTGATGGAATTAAAGGGGTTTTTTTTCTATTTAGGACAGCATGTTACTATCAAACATAAAGGTAAAAAGGAGCAGTGGTGATTTACAGCAGCACATTAATTTCCAAGAGGACACAAACAAAACAAAACATTTACTGTACACATTAAAACACTGGCACACATGTGGACACAGTGGAGCTCAGTCATGATGGACCACTGACACAGAAGGATTTTGAGGTTGTCACGCAATGTGACAATGTGTTACTGTCCATAATTCAGACACTAGTGCTGCCCTGTGAACAAGTCTTGGCCCGAGATCATGTTTGGCTGAGCACAGCTGAATATATAGTAGAGCCATATTCAGGATGTGAGCCCACTGGAGACACACAGTCCTGTTTTTTCAGTATAAATGTCTTTTCTATGTTAAATTAACTCACACTGAACATCCAGCTGAATTGCTTCCGACATTTCCTCTCCCAGATCATTTTTTGCTGTACATCGGTAATCGCCGCTGTGGCTGGTGTCGGCACTGCCTATAACCAAGATTGGTCCGAGCTCCTCATCCACCTCATTGTCTCTGTACCAGGTGTAGTTGCTCACTGGTGGGTTTGAGCGGCTCTTGCAGAGCAGGTTAACAGAGCTGCCTTCCAGAATTGGACCAGCCGGCTCGACGATTACTGTCGTTTCCCTGGGAGAAACTGGAAAAACAAACAAGCGTGGGTTCAGTCTATGCTGTGGCCCAACATTTTAATGTGTGCTTATGTTTCAGCGTGACTTACACTGCACGTCTATCTGAGCGATGGAAGAGTTTTGTGTCCCATATCTGTTAGTGACTGCGCAAAAAAACTGACTGTCAACTTCTGAGACTGTGGCTGAAAACCTCTTCTTTGACCCCACCAATGCCACCTGATCTCCATTCACTTTGTACCAGGTGTAAGTGTCCACAGCTGGATGTGCATTGGTGTTGCAAGTCATGGTCACCAAGCTGCCCTCTTTTACAGGACCAGAGTAACTGACTGATGTATTATTTGGAGGATCTGAAAGAGAAATATGAAAATCTAAATAACAATATGTTTGTTTATGTCAGATGTTTTTGGCCACTCGCAACCAGTGCAACATATATTTAAAAATATATAGGAGGCGTGCCTTGGACTAGTCGCCAGGGTTATCACAGAGAGTAAAACTATTCACTCGCTCTCATATCCAGACTGAAAAACAGCTCTGAGCAGCTGAGACAAACAAGTATTAATTCTCTGCACGTTAAAGCATGAATGGAAACAACAAATCAAAAAAATAATTAAAATGCCAGAAAAATACTCACAAAGAACACTTAGAGTCAAACTTTTTTCATACAGGTCACTCTTCCCAGCTTGTCGGTTATAGAAAGCAGTACAAGAAACCTTTTGTCCATTGTGAAGGTAAGACGCCGTGAAGTTCATCACAGAGACTGCAGGATTAGCTTCCACGTCCTCCTCTGTGTCACCTATACTGGGCAACCATGTCAGAAGAGGAGGAAGAACAGGACAGGGAGCAACAGCTGAGCAGGTCAAGGACACGGGAGTCCCTTCTTCTACCTCCAGGCTGGATGGAGTTATTGTAGGCTTAGGCAGTGAAACTGAAAAGTGATACAATGATAAAATTGCAAGAAGTACTAAAATACAGCAAAAGATGTGGCTTTGCATGTACAAGAGTGAGAGGAGGTGACGAACTTTGAGTGGTGATGAGGACACTTGAAGGAAAGTTAAACTTTAGCTCATTGTCACACTGCAGTCTGAAGTAATAGTTGTCATAATGGCTCGATGGCATGCTGTTGAAGATGGTGGTGCAGTCTTTATCACGCAGGATCCCAGTCAGATTTCCTTGCTGGATGTTTAAGCTTCCACTTGCAGCGGCGAGGCTGGAATCAAACACCTCCGTTCTACTCCAGCCTCTCTTCCAGATGGCTTTGCAGGAATCATCCAGGAATTTGTCCCATTCTGGGGGCAAGCTGAATCTGCAGCGGATCACCACACAGGATCCACTCAATCCCTCTACTTTCTGAGGCAAAAAGACCGCCCAGTTTTGGCATAAGCTACCTGAGGTGAAACAGTAATCAGCCATGCTAATGTCAATATTCTAATAATTGCCAGTGTCAAAGTATGACGAAGGATTGATAAGCCATTGACAACATGACTGAAATTTAAATAACATACCTTGAAGAAGACAGCATATGAAGAAAACCTTTATAGCACCTGCCATGTTTATCTGATGATCCTAGGGAGGTACTGGATACAGAAGGGACTTCAATTAGGTTTTATTTCATGGTTTACAATCAGACAGAAAAATGCAATTTAATCATTAGGAAAAACTGAGAGTGTCACAATTTCCATTCTGCAAAGTATTAATTTTATTGCTGAAAGCAAATGAAATATTGTTTTAAGTTTCTGAGAGCATTAGCTCATAATTTTGAGTACTTTGCTAAATATTTCAAAATTATTATCACATAGAGCACTTGAATTCATGTATATACACCGTAAGTTTAAAACTTTAAAACTGAAATTGTTTTTTCTAAATATATCAGAATTATGTAAAATAAATAAATACAGCTAGTGGTCATTAAAAAAAAATCTTACCTTAAAAGCCAACAGTGGTGTTCAGCATACAGCGTCTATCCCTTCTGGGGAAAAGTGGAAAAAAAAAAAAGTATATTTGAGACCACAAATCCTGAGATAATTTTAAAGTATACAGTGATAACGTAAATATTAATAAAGTTCAAATTAAGGCTTTGCTGGTGTTAAAGGGTCAGTGGTAATAATCCAACAAGTGAGTCATGTCAGACTGGCAGTGTGTTTGGATGGTACACTCAGCTGTTGTCAGATGTGTTTGGGGAGTGGCACTTAGCACAAGAAGAGGGTTTTTGATACTCTGTATTTCTGCCGTCTCAACCCCAATGCAGAATATTATAACAAATTTTAAATCTTATTAATAATTTTGTGAGAAGTATAAAATATAAAACACCTTCCTGAAAAAAAGCACTTGGTGCAGTGTGAAAGAAGCAATTGAACAGGAGCTAAGAACAGGAAACTGAGGCTGCAGTTCACACAGGCTCACCAAAATTGGACGACAGAAGATGAAAAACGTTGTCTCGTCTGATGAGACTCGATTTCTGCTGCGACATGCGGATGGTAGGGTCAGACTTTGGAGTAAACATGAAAGAAAAGATCTATCCTGCCTCCTATCCCTGGGTCAGGCTGGTGATGATGTAATGATGTGGGCAATATTTTCTTGGCATACTTTAGGCCCCTCTGTACCAGCTGAGCATCATTTATATCCTGATGGCTTCCATCAGGGAAGTACCTACAACATCCTGTTGTGTATCAATAAAAATGTGCATTGAAATAAGTATGTACTAGTAATAAGGGTTTCTTAGGAGCTGGGTTACATCTTGGACTTTTACCGACTGGCTAGGCAGAAAGATTGAGCTGGAAAGACTGTGCAGCAGGTTAGAGTGACTAAGGATGGAAATGGAAATGTACAAACAGCAGAGTGCGTGAAAACATTAAAGGAGCTGATGAATTTAGAAAATAGAGAGAGAGGAGGACGGATAGAAGAAAGTTAGAGAATCATGAAGTGCAGGAGGATTATTAAGGAAGAAGTGAGGGCAGCTATGAAGAGGAGGAAGTGTGGAAAGGCAGCTGGTCCAGATGGGATACCTGTGGAGATGTTTAGGAGAGAGGGCAATGGAGTTTCTGACAAGATTGTTTAACACGATCTTGAAGACTGTGAGGAAATCTGAGGAATGGAGAATAACCGTACTGATAGTGATTTTCAAGAACAAAGGTGATGTACAGAGCTGTAGTAACTACAGAGGGATAAAGCTAATGAGCCATACCATGAAGCTACAGGAAATACTCGCTAAAGCTAGGTTAAGGAGAGAGGTGATCATCAGTGAGCAGCAGCACAGCTTAATGCTGAGAAAGAGAACTACAAACGTGATGTTTGCTTTGAGAGTGCCGATGGAGAAGAATAGAAAAGGTCAGGAGGAGTTACGCTGTGTCTTTGTATATCTAAAAAAAAAAAAAAGCATATGATAGGGTGCCAAGAGAGGAACTGTGGTACTACATGAGGAAGGAGTGGCAAAGAAGTATGTGAACGTAGTGCAGGATATGTATGAGGACAGTGAGACAGTGGTGAGATGTGCGGTAGGAGTGACAGATGAGTTCAACGTGAGGTTGGGACTACAACAGGGATTGGTCCCTTCTTGTTAGCAACAGTGATGGACAGGCTGACCAATGAGGCTAGGCAGGAGTCTCTGTGGACGATGATATTTGCAGAGGACATTGTGATCTGGAGTCAAACTAGGGAGCACATGGAAAAAAGCAAGGCAGAAAACATATTTGTGAATGAGAGAAACAGGTGGAAAGGTGAATACAGTAGGAGGTCTAGGAATAGGTATATAGGAGGTACTGAAGGTGGATGAGTTTAAATATCTGGGGCCAATCATCCCAGGCAAATGACAGTGCACAATAGAGGTGAAGAAGAGAGTGCAGCAGGGTGGAGTGGATGAAGATGCATGTCAGAGGTGATTTGTAACAGAAGGATAGTAGCAAGAGTGAAAGGGAAGGTTTACGGTATGGTAATGAGGCATGCTATGATTTATGGTCTGGAGATGGTGGTACTGACGGAAAGACGGGAGGTGGAGCTGGAGGTGGCAAAGCTGAAAATGTTAAGATTTTTATTGGGAGTGATCAGGATGGTCAAGATTACTCAGGTTGAACAGTTTGGAAAAAGTTGGGAGAGGCAAGGCTCAGATGGTCTGGACATGTGTGGAGGAGAGATAGTGAATATATTGGGGAAAAGGATGATGAATATGGAGTTGTCAGTCAGGAAGAAAAAAGGAAGACTGCAGAGAAAATTCATGTCGTGAAAGAGGACATGCAGAGGCTTGATGTGACAGAGGAGATGCCAGGGATAGGGCGGAAAGGAGGCAGATTCTCCACTATGGCAACCCCTAAAGGGAGCAGCCAAAAGATGAGCTGGATTAAACCTGTAACTTCCACACTGATCGGACAAAGTTATTATTAAAACTATTTTGTCAATGAAGATTTATTATGAATAAAAGGAGAGAAAACTGCAGATTTTTTATGAATAAACTTTTAATAGTGCATTCATAACAGTGTATGTCTTCATTTATTTGCATATTAAACCCCTATAAATTTCTGAATAAATAATCTTAAAAATGTTATTTACAGTGTGTCTTAAATGAAAACATAGAGGATGATGTGGCCATATTAATGGGAACACCTGACAATATAAAGCAATCCAACACAAATTACAGCAGTCACAGTGTTTAACCTCAACACCCCTCTGGCAGTCTAATTTAAGTACACTTATTGGTGGGCTGTTACACTGGAATGCATAGTAGTGTAAAGTGTATGTCCACCACCTGTTGTAGTGTATTTTAGCTTAGTGTACATCAGTCCTGTAATGCAGCATTGTGACCAGCAGGGGGAGGTCAAGCTCAGCAAGTAACAACCCCCCAGTAACAGACACCCAGTGTGAGGCTGCTTGTAGTTTGCAGCTGGTGACCCTCATTCACCATCGCTCTGTCAGTAACAGCTTCCACCACTTTATTCACATATTCATGAGTCCAGGTACAGAATGAGCTCCTGAGGTGGATCTTCAGCAAAAACGAGCCCCTTAAGCAGGAGGGAGGGGGAAAAAAAACTCCCGGCACTGCTCTCTCAGTAGCGACGATTGTACAGTCAGAAAGTCAGTAACGACTGTGTTCATCCGTTGCCGTGACAATAACATCCATCCAGATCCGCATGGACACTGCACTGGAAGCCACCAGAAAGAAAAGACGGTCATACGTCTTCACACAAAAGGTCAGACTGGGCCGAGGAGACTGAAAGGAAGGCACACACAGTGATAATGTCATAAGCTGTGATTTTTTTTTTTTTCTTGGCTCAATGGTCTTTTTTTTTTTTTTTTAGTTATTTTTCATTTTAAAAAATCTATTTTAGAAACAAGCCACATCATATTTCTTTGTTTAAAAATCAGCGAGTTGTATAAGTGCACACTGATAATTGCCTGTTTCACACAACTTAGAAAAGAGTTTATTATTCAGACTGCAAACCATTTCCCTGAAGGAATTTTTGCTGATTTGCGCCAACATGCTGAATGAAGTCACTTATTTTGCAGATACTTATTTTTAGAAAATGCGATGTCTGTGAGCAGCAGATAAAACCTTACTAAGTGGTACGAGTGTTATCTGCGACCTTCCTATGATTTCTGTTCCATGCAAATGTTCCAGACCTATAAGCTATAAAGACAATTTGGAAAAACTTAAAGCAGTAAAACAAATTTTGTCCCACATGTAAACACATTAGCCACACACATAGGGTCCGTTTCTGTGACACTCATCTTAATTCTACTTGAGTTGTGCGTTTGTGTTAAGTGTCTGTTTCAGGAGAAATTTAATATGTATTTGACCCTCTATCTGCATTATTGTAAGATGTTTAATAATGTTAAAAATTATTTAATTTAATTCTGATTTATTACTGGGTTACATGTCAAGAGAAGACTTGAAGCTTCAGAACCTTTATGATACGATTGTGTAAAATGTGAACTCACAGAGGCGGCTGTTCGTAGATGGTCATAGTAAACTTCCTCTATAGCTTGGAAATAGATGACTCCCTTCAGCTTCCTTTCATCACAGTCTGCAACAAAAAGAGAGGTAAGTGAGGAAAAAAAGGACTCATTAGGACTGTAACGCTTTATGTTCTGATATTTTAATCTAAAACATTAAATCCTCATTCTTTCTACAAACTACAACGATCAGTTAAAAAAAAAAAAAAAAAAGACTGTTGACAACAATATTGATTTAATCTTACAACAAGCCTGACCTAGCGTGACACAGAGAAAGGTTCATTCAAACAAAGAAACATTCAGTCAGTGTGCACATGCCACCCCTCCAACCAGTCTAACTTGTATAGTAGGCTAGTCGTCTGTGGTCCATGTCAAACAGGAACCATCTCCTCTTCCAGGTTTTGACCCTCCCCCTTGTTTGGTCAGGAAGCCCGCACAGCGTCGCGACGTCAGCCGCAGCTCCGTACAGCCGGTAACTCCGTGACCCAGAGACTCCACGTGGGCCCTCAGGTCAAAGTTTGGAGAGAGGAAGAGGGGCAGGCTGCGCTGCTGGAAGACAAATGGACTTTAAAGATGCCTGAAAAAAGAGTCAGTTCTTCTCTGTGTTTATAATGGTTACACTTGCTTTAGGTCAACAAAACCCCTATGATCTGATAATAAAAATGTAAATGTATGGAATTAAAATACTAGAACTGCTATAAGATCTAAAGAGTGAAACAAAATATTGCCTTTTGGTAAAGTCAAAGCAGTATTTTATATAACTGAGTCTGTTGCATCTAGTTTGATCATTTTATCACAATAATAAAATGTGTTTTCACTAACTTACAGTTTCAATTTCATTCATACCTCAGGAGAGTTTGGGGAGGAGATGACCCTTTGTTGCTCTTCTGGTTTTGGCTCCGGTCTTTGTGGGGTCTCTGATTCTGGTGGTTCTGCTCTGGGAGAGTTTAGCTCCTTTTGTCTTCTCTCCTCCAACAGCAACCTCTGCCGCTCTTCCTGGGTTCACACGTACATCATAACAAATTATTACTCTAACCATTTCCAAGGAAGCACAATCAGACAGACATGATCCAAAATTAACCGAGCTGGAAGTATACAATAAAAAAAAAAAAGAAACTGAAATCGGTGTGCACCCCTGAATGCTTCCCTTCCTAGTCTGAAATTCTCATATGGCTGCACATTTTTTAGTCTCTGCGACTGCCAGTGCTACAAACACGCATTACACAAAACCCAAACATCTGCTGTCCACTTTCTTGGAGCTGAGTGGGTGCCAGTAATCAGACAGGCGTAACCAATTCGGTGTGTCGCTGATGATTAGAGGTGTCAGAGAGTGTTTCCCACAGCAGGTGACTCACCCGCTCTCTTAGCAGCCTCTCTCTCTCTGCCTTGGCTTCCCTCAGTTTCTTCTCAATCTCCATGAGATCCAAAAGGCACGGACTATGAGGAAAAAACAAAACACTATTCATTACATAAGCCTTACACAGTTGGTTTAAATTTAAAAAAAAAAAAAATTATTTTGAAAATAAACCCATTAACTGCTTTTACTTAAATTATGGGTAGAAGTAAATGGAAAGATAAAGTATAATTAATCAGTTACGGATGCAAAGAATAAACAGAATGTGTTCATTTGAATGGAAATCTAGACTTAAGCTTGCCATCAGCGAAGGTTAAGCTAGTGTTAAGTAGGATGTGATGATGCAAAAGAGGCCAAATCAAACACCATTAAGTGCTCCTGAGATCCAGCATACAGTACGTCCAATACTGTTCAATACACAGGCTTATAACCCCAAAACAATCACTTCAACCAACACCTAACCTTATCTACCTTATCTTATGCTGCTGTGCCAGCCCCACGTTCATTTGCAAATGCTTTATCATTAACTGACAGCTTGACACACTGTTTACCCCCAGTAACACAATACAGTGCACCTGCACCTGTTGCTACTGCTGTGTGCAGCTCAACAGTCAAAGTACATTATAAGTTTGTAAATAGGCCCCAAAAAAAATACAGGTAATTTTGGCCCAATTTTTGACCATTATTCCAAACAGTAAAAAAACAAACAAACTACTTAACCAGTTACTGAAGCTAATATGAACGGAAAACATAAAACCACCACCATGGGAACACAGTTAATAGGAAAATTTGGGTGCTCTCATTTTCACACACAAAGTGGTTTAGAGTGTTCAAGCAATTATGGCTGTTTACAGCCCGATTAAGATGGTTTCTCACCAGACTTTGTTGCCGCAATGTGCCTGAAAGTCTTCTCATTGTTCAGAAATTATTTTATCTGGTTCGGTGAAGTCATAACCAATAGAAACTGTGGTCATGGAGCAACTCAATGCCAAGTGGTTGGGGTGCAAGGCACATGGATTGGAGTTCCTTCTGCAGTAAAATTTATCTGTACTGTATCTGAAAATATACTTAATTATTTGGTATTATGGAAAAAAAACTTCACATGCTACATTTCTCCATTCAGTGGGCCAAGGGACAAGTAATTAAAATCCATTCTGGCTACATGTAAATATAAATAACGAGCGCATAAACTCTGTAAAGTGCATTAAAAAGCCACATTTACTTTTTAAAAAGGGAAGCAACTGACCTGGCAGCACGAGAGCTTGTTGCACTGTTACACGGAGTGAGGAGCCCACCACCGTTGCTAGGTCCAGGTCTGTGCCCACTGCTGTGCCCACTGCTGTGCCCATTGCTTTGCCCACTGCTGTGCCCATTGCTCAGTCTATGGGAGAGGACAGGGGATGTGAAAGTCTCAGGGGTCTGGCTGTCAGGATGCATCCTCACCAACCCTGAAAGTGGAAGGAAATTTAAAAAAAAAAAAAGAAAAAAAAGAAGAAGAAAAAAAAAAGCTTTATAAGATGTGGCGTGACAGAAATGTGTCATGTGGTATTAAAATACTAACTTACTTATTTTACATCAAGAAGTTTCAGTTGTGACATTCAGGAAATGACTTAGAGGATTAAGGAGAAGGGCAAACACCTGACAAGACATGACATGACCTGGAAGATCCGGCTACTATTTGATGACAGATAGATGGGCATGTGAAAAACAGACACTACTGAAGAGATTTTAGGCTTAAGTATACGGGTGCTTCTCAGGCTCATCTGGTGCGTACAGGCAAAACCAATGTAATAGCGACCTGCTAACTCTACTGACACACCTTTAATTTGACTAAAAAGGGAGGGCACTGAGCAAACAGCCCAGGCAAAATGAGGACATGGGTGCAGAGAGAGCATGTTCATTGTTCTATATCACAAACATCTCATTTTGAGCAATCAAGAGGACAATAGCAGACACAAAAAAGTGGACTCACCCTGTACTGACATCGGCCTGTCGTTCAATCTGTTGTTGCGATGCGAGCTCCGTCGTCTGGGCAGATTGGCACCTTCTTTGCTTGGATCCTACAAAATAAAAGACAACGGCGTACCTATAGAACATTCAAACTCAATCACTGTCATCTCAAATCTTGCTAATTATTAGCTTTCAGCACGTGTTTTGGAAATCGATTTATTATCACGTTATTATAATGAATGCAACTGTTAGCTGCAGCTTAATTTAAACATGTGCTAAACCCTCACATACCTGAGGAGGCTTGTGAACAGTCAGAGGAGAAAGTGACATCATGCAGGGAGCGGAGCCAGTGATGTCTGACCAATCAGTGAGGGACTTCTTCTCTTTGCGAACCTGTTTGAAAACCAGGTTAAATTTTCAAGGTCAGTATCAGCACTGGCTACGAGGCACATATCTGTTCATGTTCACCAACTGTAGCCACGGGGCAAACACAAATTTAAAAAAGAAAGCCGCTGTTCGACATAACCACATCTGCATGAGAATTAAAACTTCCAAGAAGGACTGTAATGAGTTAAAAAATTATCACAGCCCCACTATCTTCCCCTCTAACCCTCCCTCCCAGCTTGACTCACAAACACATGAGCAATTCAGTCACTACATGCAGACCACTGTTTAACCCTTTTTCGTCTCTTTCACTACTCAACAGCAGCACATGCTGGTTTTTTTTGTTTTTTGTTTTTTAAATACAGCTGCTATGGGTACCTGGGTGTTGTTTTCTCAAAGATTTTGACAATTAAAATCTCCTGAAAACCTTTCTTGGCACAACATGATCCAACTATATTCATTCTTATATGGCCAAATAAAACCCCACAACCAGCTCTCGGCATTAAAGCTCACTACATATATGTGAGACTTAAACCACATCCTGTATGCAGTCATATTACAGTCATACACACTTGGTCATGCTGTCTGACACTACATTTCTCTCTCTCCTCCTCTGTGCTGCCACTCCCTCCTGCCCTCCCCCTTTTTCACTCTTCTGTCTTATTTACAAAAGCCGATGAACTAAACGTTAAGCCAGTTTCACGACAGATCAAATCAACTTGAGGGCATTCATTTTACTTACCACTCGCTGCAAGGATGTGAAACCTCTCCCAGCTTGCCTTCTCTCCCTCTCAGACATCCACACATTCACAACCGCAGCACCCTCCCTCCATGTTGCTTACTCCTCCCCCTGCACCCTTTCCCTCCCTCCTTCTAGCCTGAGTTAATCGCTCTCTCTCCCTCTCACTGGCTCTCGCTTCCTCACTTTGTTCATCCCATTTTCCTTTTTACTCATCCAGATCTCGTCTCCTGCTCAGTTTTACTGAGGCAATCATAACTCCAATTAAATGAAAGCCACTGGCTGTGTGATAAAACCACAAGATATTTAAAGGGTCACTGTGTAAATCACGCACTTAGAGAGAGAAAGTATTAATAATAAACGCAGATAACACATGACAGCGTGGGCTGTACTCAAAGCTGGACAGCAGTTTATGAAACTGAAAAAAGAAAGAAGCAACGGACACAGTGATGTTCATACTGTCTGAAATCCTTCACTTCTCACTCACCACAAGTGATTTGGACATACAGATACTGCTTTATTTTCCACTTTAAGTTGTGCTCATAGATTATATAGAAACATATTTATAGATACACTATAGTTTATGGTTGTGCTTGACGGACACAGCTGATCCAGGGGCTCTAACCAGTAACTGTGCTTGTTTAATTTGCTTAAAGTTTTAATATCTAATTTAATACAAGTTTACATGCCACAGTAATGCCAGCATTTATTTGGAGTCATTCTTCTACCTACCTTACAAATGCAAATCCAATAATATTGGCTCTTGTGCAAGTTTGTTTCGGTCTTCATCACCTTACGGAGTAAATACGTTTTCTTTAATCTGCTAAATGCCCTACTATGATCATTAACTACCAACTCTCTCTGCCGTTTGGTTCTAAGGAGCTAATCCATAGCTGGACTACCCAGGCTTTATTTTCAAGCCTGCTGTGGCTTGAAATGAGAGTGACCCAAAAACTGCCTAAAAAGTGTGGCCTTTGTCTGTAAGCAGTGGAAGCACAACTGTTCAGCTGAATCTGTAGAAACTGCCAGGAGTAGATACGGGTTTGAATTTCTGCCAGTTTTTCTAGTCTGGGAGGTTTGGCAGTTGGCCCATCAGGCCCCGAGTCTAGTAGAGCAGTCGCATGTGAATAACAATGTGGTAACTTATACAAATGCTATACAAATTCAGGATGACAGCAGGATTCCTACCCAGGGGTTATACCTTTATTCCCAAGAAGTTTTTAAAGCCATTTCAAGATATTTTCAGACAAGTATGCTTATAATGAATAACTTTATACACCACCTTTAATTGTGTTCAGTCAAAAATGTTTGTACATGTTTGCAGAAGTTGAAAGACATTAAAGCCCTACTCAGCAATAAAGGGATCTGTAGTGTCATGTGACAGCTTCCTGTGGGCTTGTCACTATGAACTTAGAACTATGTGCAGTGTAATTGGCTGCAAAATTGATGCTTTTCTTTTTGTTGCCAGTTATGTTTATGTTATGTTATGTTTGATAACTTTCACACTATTAAAATCTGCAGACTGATTCAGCGCTGCCTTTAGAAAAGGTTCAACTGATATCTGAAATCACTCCCTTGTTTACTTATTTACAATCCTTTATATAACATGTATTTTTGTAAGGTCTTTACGATAACACAAGTACCTAATCAGCCAGTCACATGGTAGCAACTCCGTGCTTTGAGGGATTAGGCACTGACATGGTCAAGATGACCTTCTAAAAAGCTGAGCATCAGAATGGGGAAGCAGAGTGATTTAAGTGACGTGAAATGGATAAGCTGGTCTGAATATTTCAAAAACTGTTGATCTGCTGGTATTTTCCCACACAACCATCTCTAGGGTTTACAGAGAATGGTCTGAAAAAGAGAAAATATCAAGTGAGCAGCAGTTCTCTGGGCAAAAAGACCTTGTTGATGTCAGAGGAGAACAGACAGACTGATTTGAGCAAAGAGGAAAGCAACAGTAACTCAGATAACCACTCATTACAACCAAGGTATGCGGAAGAGCATTTCTGAATGCAAAGCATATCATATTTTGAAGCAAATAGGCTACAGCAGCAGAAGACCACACTGGGTGCCACTCATGTTAGCTTAGAACAAGAAACTGAGGCTATAATTAGCACAGGCTCGCCAAAATTGAACAAAAGATTTGAAAAACATTGCCTGGTCTTATGAGTCTTGATTCTACGGTGACAGTTGGATAGTAGGGTCAGAAAGCATGGATCCGTCTGCTGCTGGTGGTGTAATAATGTGGGGGATATTTTCTGACCACATTCTGACCATTATTACCACAGCCTACCTGAGTATAGTTGCTGGTGATGTCCTTCCCAACCACAGTGTACCCATCTAATGGCATGGTGCATTATGAGAAGGCTAACGCGGCGTGTCACAAAGCTCAAATCATCTCAAATTGCTTTCTTTAACATGAAAATGAGTGCACTTTCCTGAAGGCCCAGCAGATTTCTGGACAAATCACCTTTGGGATGTGGTGGAATGGGAGATTTACATCATGAGCGTGCAGCTGACAATTCTGTAGCAACTATGTGATACCATCGTGTCAAAATGAATCAAAATCTCTGAGAAATGTTTCCAGGACCTTGTTTCCGAGACATCTGAGCCACTAAGAATTAAGGAAGCTCTGAAGGCAAAAAGAGCCCAACCCATGTGCCTAATAAAGTATCCAGTAAGTTTATCTACCGTGAACTCACATAATTCCTTTAGGCCAATAAAGAGCAACTACATTTTACACTAAAAATTCAAGTAAAATATTCAAATAGGAAGATTGTATTTGATATCAAATACAGTCACCATTATTAATAGGAGCTAGTTGCCCACTGTTCCTTAAATAACTAGTCAAATACTATGTACAGGATATGAAACATCAAGGACAGACAAGACAGTATCCAAAAGAATAGAAAACTAATAGAACTAATAAACGTGACCATGCCAATAGAAACTACACAAGTAA
The DNA here is from genome assembly GCA_024447675.2 of Pterophyllum scalare. Taxonomy (NCBI): domain Eukaryota; kingdom Metazoa; phylum Chordata; class Actinopteri; order Cichliformes; family Cichlidae; genus Pterophyllum; species Pterophyllum scalare. The sequence goes on along the minus strand of JAMQGT020010220.1, from coordinate 39,970 downwards.
AATAAAGCGTAAAATCAAAACAAAATGGGTCAAATCTAGAGTTTGACAAATCCAACATACCATTTGACTGTGTATGAGCTCCCTCTTCTCTTTCCTCAGGGCATTCATTCCTCTCTCCTTCTCCTTCTCCATCTCCCTCAGCTGCCTCTCTAACCGGTGGACGTGCTCCTGAAATTTCAGACAATTCCCATCAGTGTGGTATGCCATATGGCTTCCTCTCCTCCGAGGAAATGTCACGTGCTGTAGCCGATTCATCTGGCTGGCCTGAGTTTACTTAATCTTTTCATTATGCTGTGATGTAATATTGAATAACTCTCCCAGATGTGATGGTGCATGTGTCAGTGTGAATAAAAATGCAGGTCCCCAAGCCGAGTGGCTCTCTTCGGCCGAGACGCAATGCAAATCAATTGGCCATTTTGCAAGTTAATGAGAGGCACGAGAAAGAGAAAGACCGACATAGGAGAGCAGGACTAGAGGAGTAACTCAAATCAGCATATTAGGTCAACACATGTGTCAAAGTAAGAGAGAGTGAGAGACGGACACTTTAAGGATGAGTTGTCATGTGCAGCGAGGCCACAGTGCAGCTGAGTCAACGAACATCCCTCTCACACAATCCTGGCCTTCATCTCTCAGGCTGCACTCCTCCTCCTACATTCTAAAGCTAATTGAGGAACAACTGAACATTATTTTACATTTGTGTTTATGGAATCCGACATGTCGGAGGAAGAGCAGCTTCTTGGAAAAGCCAACATGAGAATATAAGTCTCCACAAAAATCTTTGCTCCTCTACCTCACTGCTTTAAGGCAGTAAAACTAGTGAGAAATCATGTTCTGCACATTTTTAGTTATCCTAGCATGTATTTTTGGTTGATTCACTTTGAAATATCTCAGCAATTATTGATGTGCAATAACGTCTATTAAATGCTAAATGACTATTCAGACTATAAAGAGCCTCCAACTGGGGTGGAAGACAGCCTAATAATCAGGTTTCGACAAGTATATTAACTTCAGTCTGCCAAAAAATTTGACTCCTCAAGATGACTTTTTAAAATCTGTATCATCATTAGGTCATGGCCAAATTTCATTTGTCCAACTCTTTGACTTCTGACTGTTTAAATACATGCAAAAGTAAAATTTCTCCCCTTAGCCTAAACTCTGCTTTGCTTAGAAGCAATTAAACACACAGTGTCTGCTAAACATCAGCATGAGATCATTATTAGGGTCTGCACACAGATTTGAACATGTGGCTCAGAATAAGCAGCATCCACCCATGATAGCTTTAGAAAAATGACAACATAGACTATTGCACCAAGAATGTAAGGTGAAGTCCAGAATTCCTATGTACCCAAACCTTGCGTGCGAGTACAAGTGGCAAATAAAGTTTCTTGAATCTTAAGATCCAGACTGTTGGTTTCCAAAGCTCAGTTACTGAATCAGAAAATAAAATACTCCATAAATCACAGAGTACACACTGCCAACATGTCAGTTGCATAGTTGGTGGCTTGTTGCCATCGTATTGTTCATTTAGGATTTAAATACAAGTGCCAACATGCTACAGACCTTTTGAAATTGCCATGGGAATCCTGATCTGAAGAGCTGTGTTTTTTTTAATGTGGCTCAATGGTAGTATAGCTAATCTCTTGAAAAATACCCTCATAAATAAACATGTGAACCATGATTACTGAACACGATTTTCTTTCAGGTCATGATTATGCTGCATGTCTTAACATTTTTCCATATCCTTCATCGGTTTTGTCTGTCCATTCTTTCCAAGTAATCTGTCCTGTCTGTTTTTTGCTTTCCCTGCTCTAGGATTTTTCACTCATGTGGCCTAATGACCTTTCCTGTACAGAGCCATGCGACAGAATCAGGGCGATGTTTTGAGGTAAAGAGTTGTGTCACCATTTCAGGGGCAAAAGGAAGGCGAGTCTTAAATATGCAATGAGAAGCATGAACTGGAACTCCAACAGAGAGCTTGTGTGTGCAGCCGAACAAGCCGTCAATGTGGTGAATGATTAATTTCACTTTTTAATGTGCAACAGCCCCCAAATACTATCCGAGTCAGATTTATCGCTTTGATGCTTGATGCCAACAACTCTGTGATTACTGTAGGAGGAGCACAAATTTGTGGTTCTTTAGTTCACTTTCTGGTCTGCCTTCTCTTCATTTTAGCTCTCAAAAGACAGATTCCAGCAAAAGCTGGAGGATGGTGCAACAGGTTTCAGAATGAAAAACACAAAGTTGCTTTTTCCTTCAGTCACAAAAAGAAGCATAAAGCTGCTTCAGATGTGTTGTACTCTTCACATTAATGAAAATATGGCTGTACTCCGCACAACACTGTTGTATTGGTTTATATTAAAATGCTGGGAGTTCCTGTCATTCTGTCCACTTAGTCTATGCACAAGTATGACATAACGTGTCTGCAGTGAAGGGGAATTTATGTGAGGGTAAACAATGACACAAAGCATGTGACGTGCTGATAACACTTCAGGGAGCAGCTGTGTAACTATCTAAAAAACTCTAAGACACACCGTTTACCTGTGCAGTGTCGACCACAAGCTGCTGGCATGAGATTTCCTTCTCCAGCTCTCCTCCACTCCTTCTCTCCTTACATTCGCCTGCTGTGCTTTCATTCTCTTCATCAATGCCAGCCTCTCGCTCCAGAACACTAAACTCCCAATCTTCAAAGGCCCGAACTGCTGCCTCCATCACCTCTTTCTCCTGCAATGAAGACAAAAACGTTGTGTCACGAATGTGTTTTATGAGGCTGCAATGATCTTTGACAACAGTCATGCCCCAAAGAAATTTCTGTGATATAGCAATCATGAATTGATGGAGGGGTGGTGCAAAACATAATGCCTCTGGCACTCTAGTACTGCTACTGATTATTAAATAAATTGACTGGTTGATGGAGACGTTACATGGTTCTGTGTTGTGCTGTCAAATTATAGGTTGTCCAACTTAAACACATTTTATTTTTATTTGCCAACAGAACAAAATTTTATCTACAAAATACTCCAGTAACTCTGCAGATAAGTATTTGTTAGCATCATGATTAAATGCACTAATCAAGACTATAATCTCTTGTACCGCATTTATAACCTGGGGTGTAAAACTTATTCCAGGGTTATTTTATGCATATAAATATTGCTTGATATTATTGAGTCATCATCCTTTATTCTTTTATGGAGGTCTTTAAACTTTGTGCAGACGTTTCTTAAGTTTTGCACGCATCATTTCATTGTGTGTTTATAAGACAATTGATTTATTTCTAATCATTATTTCATCTACAATGCTACACCTTACTCTGAGAAGTGGTTTAACCCTTTTTATTACACAACCAGTATTAAAACTGCTCATTCCCGGCACAATATTTTGTTACTTAAAGACAAAACGCTAGCTTATTTATAACATATAATCTCCAGTTTATTTTTACTTATTTACTTTTATGATCTCATGATCCTTTCAACATCTGTAGCACATAATCAAAAGGCTCAAGTACACACTTATGTACACAAAAGAAAACTGAACCTAAGAGAATTATTATTCTCAAGGTTTGGCAACCGGAGGCACAATTTCAGTATAAGCACAAAATTCACTGCTTCACTGAAACAGTCAACAGCCTCATAACTAGAATACCTGCTCTCTCGCTGCTGTGCAACATGCACTTAAGTCCTGTTTGTGTGCATGCACGCAGCTTTCTCTGTGAAGCAATTTGTGCAAAACCTGTTTCTAGAAGCTTTTTCTAAGTAAATCTAACAAGTTGCCAAAGAAAGGATCCGGCTGCCCGACAGCGCCAACCCAGTCATTAAACAATGCCATTTAAACAGAAAGGTTTCTCGTCTTGTTCTGTCACATTCCCAGGAAAAAGAAGAAGAAGAAAAAACACATCCTGTGTTGTGTTTAGGTGTGGGTAAACTCCTGAAACCTTAGCATTTCAAGTTTAGCAGGTACTGAACAATCACACAGTGTGTACTTAAGACAGTATTATGTGCAAAAGTCAGCACTGTCAACACACCTCGTATCTTTGACACTGCGATATGTCAAAACAGCACACCGAGCATTAGACGCAGTTCTGTTTTGTCTGAAAAGCTGCCGTGAAGACACAATCATTAACATGCTTTCAGTATCCTCCTCGATAAAACAGTTAGGATTAGATACTTAAAAACAGGACATCACTTAACTAAAGACTCTGAGATAATGTAGATTTTTTTTTTTTTTTTTTTTTTGGGGTGGTACTGGAAATCTTGAGTATGCAGTTTTTAAAATATGATTTAAAACCCACACCCTCTCAAAGCAGGATACAAGCATTTGATTACCACAACTTCAAGGAATCTTATCTGGCTCCAGCCCCACTGGTCAGTTTTGTGTTTTTGTTCAACATATTTTGAGGAACGATCATTGCAGATGTAATGATAATGTAGCTGGCTCTGGTGGTTTTGCAGATGTTTTGACAGACGGGGGAAAAAAAACAAAAAAACAAACTGAACCCAAATGAGTAACTGTCATCCCCCACCCATTACTGAAAATGCTCTACTCGCCTGCTGCAGCTGCAGCATTTGCTGTTTTCTCTGACTTTCTGGCTGACTGGGGATCAGTTTCTCTTTCTCCTTGCACCTCCTCTTCAGCTCCTCCACCCTGCGTCTCTCACCTTCCAGACTCTCGCGCTCCTGCATTGACAGACACAGTTAGAAAAGAGTGACGAAAGAGTCAAATGCAAAACAAAAACTCCACTCAAAGAGAAACAAAAGAGATGTGAGCAACAGGTCCGAGGGCTGGACATATTTATCTTTAAAACATCTCTGTACCAGAGCATTTGATATTGAACAGTCATTGCATGGTAGCCAACTTTTCAGACATAATCTTGTGTTGAAGTTAGTGGGACACTTCTGAACCACCTTGGCAGTTTCTAGTGTAGTAAGGCCAACACAAAGACACATTAGTCTTCACTGACCCCCTGAAAGAAATGCAGCTGGTCATGAATTAGGAAGACGTGGCAGTGTGTGTGTGCATGCATAACATCTGTCGGTGTTCAAGCATTGAGAAAAGAAAAAAAGAGGAAAAAAAAGGGAGGAAATACTGAAACTGTGTCTTTTACCCTTTGTCTCTCTGTGTGTTTGTGCTTCTCTCTTTGTCTGGCCTCCTGCTGTAGAGCCTGCAGCTTCCGTGCGTGTCTGTGCAGCTTGTCCTTCTCTGTCTGCAGCTCTCCTTGTAGCAGCGCAATCTCCAGCTGTAGCTAAGAGGGGGCAGGAGACACAACTGAGGTGAATCATATTGACCAGATCTTGTGCAAGTCACAGTTACGCATTCCTTTACTGTGACTGTGTTTGCGTTTGGAAATGGCTCCGCAATTTAAATGTGCATGCTTCAGCAGAAACATCAACCACTTTTCCAAGTTTTGCAATTGATCTGATAACTGTGTGTCAATTTTCTCAATCAAACGAGTGGAACAACCTTTTAACCGTTTCAGCTCTTTAGCGACTTCCTCCAGCAGTCTGCCAAACTTTGCACACTAAAAAAAAAAAAGTTTGGCAATAAGATAATGTTTTTTGTCCAGATCATGTGACATGCTCACCTCAATCTTTAGTTCTTCCTTCTGCTGGTCAATCTCTGTGATTCGCTGTTGGAGCATGGAGGACGAGGGCAGGACCCTCAGAGAGCCCACCTCCAGGTTGTTAATGCAGGTCTGACAGGAGGAAGAGTAGACGCAGTCACCACATGCAAGCTGTTAAGCAGTGAAGGGTTAAGACCCTGAATCATTGTTTTCAGTGAATGTAAAAATATTCTTCTTTTTGTTTAAATACAAAAGATAAAAGAACACCGAGATTAAAAGGCCTGAAAAACTTCAACATCCCCCACTATCAGCAACTTCATCTCGCTCACCTTCTCACTCTCTGTGCTGCTACTTTCTGTATCTGACTCGGCCCCTGAGGAGGCGGGACTCTGACCTTCAGCAGCTCTGCTGATCCCCGTTGGCCACAGACCCTGCTGCCACTGGCTCCTGGAGTTTTCCATGTTGTGTTGGGGCATTGCTATAGTCTGAAACAGAGGAGGCAGTTAATGAGAGCTGGAAAGCGCGGGGGGTTCTGGTTGACTTTAGTGAATATTGTAGTAATCTAATCTGCTGCATGGCTGAAGGCGTACGAGGGATCAGGTGACAATTTGCTGTGGGGCGAGCACAGCTGAGTAAAGCAGCATACGCAGAGAAACCCCCTCTGGCTTCCAGGTAACCGACTGTGAAAACACCTTGCTTTGAAGAACTGAAGTGAAAGAGAGGAGTTAATATACTATACATATGGTGGTTTGTGGTTGGATTTCAGGGTCTCTCTCTTAGCAAAGGACTGTCAGGGTGTGTGGACACAGGCATGATAAAGAGTACTCTGCTCTGTTGGAAGCTTTAGTGCTCATCAATATGAAAGCAGCAAGATCAGAACCAGCTTTGAACTACTGTTACATTGTACTTTATTGTTTGGTCTGTCACATTCATGTGGATTTACTAAATAAAATCCAGGTATGTACAGAGTTTACGATGTTCTACATCAAAGTGCTTAGGAACATGCCAACCTAAAGGCCTATAATATCCTAATCTCTTTATTATGTTTTGCCCTTTCACCCTCATCTTTGTGGTCTCTCTCTACACAAAAAACATGCACACTAGCAGAAACACCCATGTGTGCCCAAGCCAAAACCAATTTGTGGGAAAATACTTTTGATTCTTATTGTCCAACCTTTTCCCATCATCTTCTCTCGCCCTCCGTGCCCTCTTCCTTTCCCCTCCGTGCAGACCTTATTAGGCTGCAGGGAATGCAGGCTGAGCATAAGTAGAAATAAATTTAAGCCAAGATATGAGTGAGGGCTTCCAAATGACGACTGGCACACTGACATCAAGAGGGGGGGGGAGCACAGGGAAGAGACGAAACGGCACGGACAGAGAAAAGAATTAGAGAACAGCAGGGGGTAGAATCTCTTATTTCTAGTGATAAAACAGATGGGAATAGGCTGATGTGTCCATGGCTATAGAATACAAAAATGTTCACAGACCATACACATTTCTTCTTAGGGAGAAAAGTGAAATCTGCACCTTTGAAATAAGAACTAGGTAAGTGTGACTCATCTACCTTTTTGAGAACGTCATGTGGTCTGTGGTGGAAACAGGAATAAATATCTTATCTTTTGATGAGGGTTTTTTACAGGGTATTTCCCTGCAAACCAAGAAAATGTGAAAAACTGAAACTGCACTCTCTGTTTCAGGACTGATATTTTACCACTTCCGGTACCTAAAGGAGAAACATCACTGATGTCAAATGAAGTGGGAAGAAGACGTTCAATGGGCCGTGACTCTCCCACGCAGCCAGAGTTTACAGTGCGACACCGATATACAGGTTCCCATGTGAGAGGAACTTAAAAAAAAAAAACATTCAAAAGAAAACTTTTGTATAGATTAACGTAGAAAGTTAACATTTTGCTATATTGTGCAAATATACTTTATTACAAACACAGCGTTAACATACATTCAGTTGCTGCTTTATTTGGGCACACCTTTAGAACAGGAAATCCAGAAATTCTACAAATCAAAGTTTATAATCTTAGGTAACAATGTTGGGATTTCCTTCTTTCAACTTTTTGTTCACTACTGAAGTCATACATTAAAAAGCGGTAATGTTGCTGTAAGCTTTTTCATGTCCTCACAGGGTTAGAGTACCACAAACACCCAGGGATGCACCCGTATGGCTTCCTGTGTGACCGACGCCGCTCTGTCAGAGAACAAGGCAGCATTCACCCACACTTATTTATTTCAGTGGCTCATATTTATCTGTTATCTGTAGTGAAGAGCTAAAAGAATTTAAAAACACTTAAGTTATTTGCAAACATTATTATCTTAAACATCTGTAGTATACCTACAAATGCCTACCACCATAATGCAGTCTAGTGCAACAGCCCATGCAAGACCTGGGTGCTGAAACTTTTGAATAAATAAACTCTGTTTAAAAACATAAATAAATAAATAAACATGAACATTAGAGGCACCAGTTGGATCAACAGTAAAAGGGTCCACACTCTCTGACCTTCTAATGTCCAGTAAAAGCTGTCAATTTTCAGGGAAAACCAGACAGGGAGAGCTTCACAGTGAGTTACATCACAGTCTAAACAAACATCAGCGCAAGTGTTTGACCTCTAACTAAAGTCCAGCTAGATACCCTATCAACGCCAGAGCCGAGGAACACGGGAGTAAAGTCCAGGCCTCCACGTTAAACACAGTAGTTTGTGCAAATGCAACAAACACAAATGCAAAACAAACACTACAGAGACAGAATGAGACCGTAAGAAGAGAAGAAGCTAACAGTTTCAGGAAAAAGACAGGAAAAAAAAGGGTAAAGTTCAGCCTGAAAGGCAGATTAAAGAACAAAACAGAGTTCTGTGCCCAAAATAACTGGACTTGATTGTGGGGAGGGGAGCGCCTCTGGAGAATAAGATGGCAGAGCGAGAGGGAATGACCGGAGATGCAGTTCAGGATCAAGGATGATTGTATTTGTGTGTGTGTGTGTGTGTGTGTGTGTGTGTGTTATGTAAGGACTCCCTGGAGGGAGCACAAAACGGAACCCTCAGTTCTCAACCTGATCATATAAAGACAAAAAGGCCGACTGTATCAGTGCCAATTATCAGCCGCAGATTGGTTATAACCGACATCAGATTCACCACAACACAAACAGCGTGAGGAGGTTGTGCCCGTTTGACAACCTAACGAGCAGGGAGGAGAAAAAGGCTAATTATGTCACATTATCTCACACGGCCTGCGCTCACTTCAGCAAAGTTTTATCTTGCTCTTTTACTGTGAGGTATCACTGAAGCTTTAGCCATCTTTACTCCTATCAGCTGTGCATTTGACCCCAACTAATCCAAACTGTAGTCAGTAAGTGTGTAGGTTTGTGACCTGCTTCATGAGAACAGTGACTAAACAGCAAATCGTTTTTTTTTCCTTCTTTTTTCCTGGAATATTGTATTTGCTGCCAATTTCTGTCATTTAAAGAATACCATTTGTGCTATTGGCTGTGTTCCTGTATGCTAGGAGCAGCTAACATAGCTTTGAGCTGCAAACCTTAAGCAGAGATAGGAGGCCACAGAAATCTGGTGAGCTCACATCTTCCCAACCCTGCACTCCTTGTTCAATCTCAACCAATGCTGACTCATAGGACATTACTTGAAGATATTTATCAGACTTTGCACAGCTCCCTCTGGAGCCACAAAAGCTTTTATACAACTTATGTATGCAGAAGCACTCCTAATGAGCTGTAAAAGGCCTCAATGTGTAAAACCAGTGGAGTCTCACATCAAGTCTGAAGCCTGAGCTGAGGTGATGATGTCACAAGTGTTGTTTTAATCTAACTTTACATGAGTCACAAATGGCATTGCAAAATGTTAAAAAAAAAAATCAACAGCACTCCTTGTGATGTGTAAACTTCAGAGGGAAATTTATGCCTCTGACCCACTGGTGCCACAGCCTAAGGCTAACCATATCTAAAGTTTAACTAATCTGTTCTTGAAACACTAAATGTTTTTCTGTGTTGTGTTCCTTTCAATTCAGCCAAGGCAGGAGGCCACCCAGGGTTCTGCTTGAGGTTTCTTCCTGTAAACCTCAAGCAGAACCCTGACAGTCTCCTGGTAATTACCAAAGTCCTGCTAGATGCAAGTGTCCCCAGTCAGGAGTCACCTTGAAACAAAGCCAGGCTTGAAATAAATTATTAGTATTTTGTGGACCCTATCTGAGCAACATTAATGGTCAGTAGGACATAACTGCACGCACAGACCAGTCACATCTAATCAAAATTTAAAAAAACTTCAAAGGTTTCCTGACTTTGCCCCAAAATAGGGTTTAGGAAGATGTTTTCCCTTTGCAAGTTATACTTCCACCACACATGCACAGAGTTTACACAAAATTACCACTTTATTAAAGACTCAGTGCTGACACAAACTGGATACTGCTCACCACACATGAGCACAGATAAAACACAATGCAAACTCACTTCATAGATTTAGTGAACAAACATTTTAAAAAGTGCAATACCCTCCCATCTTATTAAGGCTCTTATTATGCCCTGAGATGACTAATATTGTGAACTGGAGCTTTATAAATCAAATTTAATGGAATAATTGAAAAGAAATTGAATATTTCCATGCACCTATCCATCCTCTGCCACTTATCTGGGTTCAGGAATCTAAACAGAGATCCCCTGACCTACCTCTCTCCCACCCACCTCTTCGGGGGGGGGGGTACCAAACCAGCTGAGAGACATAATCTCTCCAGTGTGTCCTGGGTCTGTCTCCTAGTAGGATATTCCCAAAAAAAACCTAATCCTGGAGGCCTCCTAGTCAGATGCCCCGAGTACTGGCTCGTTTTGATGTGGAGGAGTAGCATCTCTACTCTAAACCCTTCCAAATGACCAAGCTCCTCACCCTATCCACAAATCACCACTGTAGTGTGATGGAGGGGTTTGTGTATCCACAAGATCCCAGAAGCAATGTTTTCTGGGTCAATTTGCCCCCTATTAGGTTGCAAATTCAGAAGAAAAATAAAACCTACAAGGTAGAAGAAGTCAAGGTAAATGGCAACCTGGCTGGGACACGGTTACCAGTGCCCCGCAGACCTGGCTCCAGAGTGGGCCGCCTGCAAGAGGGCACCTGGTGGGCAACCCTTAGCCAATGGGTGCTGGCCAGGAACGGCACAAAAACAATACATGGGCCCTCTCTTCTGTGGGCACACCACTCACAGGAAGAGCGGTAGGAGTTCAGTGCTGTATGGTCGACAAATCTGACTTTAGAAAATTGAACACAGTGTGGCTATATTTTAGTGTGTAGGTGTAGTTTCAATCTGTCCTCATCTGTTTGTGACAAGTTGACAATTCTTTCTGATATCATGCAAACACTACACAGTAACACTCTGCAATGGCCTTGTCCTCATCCAGACCCTTCACTCGTGAGTGGCTAACGAAAAGTGTGGGGATAACCACTGTGTACACAAAACCATAAAGTCAACACAGAAAACGGCAATATTCCACAAGCTGTTCAGGACAAGAGCGCTATGACCATGGGATACCCTGTGTGGGTGTGAATGCTGATTACAGTCTGTCACTGTGTGTTCAATCCAGGAGAGCTATAGGGAAAACTTGTCACATGTGCAGCATGTGAACAAAAGTGCCCTGTATGGAGCAGGGTAGCTTACAATGCCAAATTAATCCACGTAGGCCAGGCTCAGTTCACTTGAAATAATATAGGAATGTGAGTGATAAAAGTGCAATTCATCATTACTTTACAGATAGGATGTTAATGGTTTGTGAGAAACTAGGTGCTTTTGAATGGACACACACATCCTATCTGTAAAGTAATTCTGGGTTAATTCAAATAACAAATTCAAAAAATTATTGTTTGAATTTGGCACAATGTGTGGATGACCGCACACATAAAAGCAGGTCTTATGTGTCAATTTAATCCTGCACACTTTTGCCAATTAATAAGGAAGAAGTAGCATTTCACATTAAATTTGTTCTTAAAAAATGTTTACATTTGTGGAGAGAAAAAAAAAATCATTCTGCATTATTTTGTTGACCATTATAAATGACCAAAAAGTAGCAAAAAGCAAAAAAGTCTGACGGATGCCGGTCGGCTCCGTATCAGATCAGCTCTGCTGACTGTCGTCTGTCAATGACAGCAGAGCTACAAATAAATAAATAAATAAAACGTGGGTATGATCCAACACATCTGCCTGTGCAGCTTTTAAGAGCAGAAGAACTTCAAAACACATGTTCCAATTAAATATAATGTGCTCTGACTGAAAACAGGTCCTCTTTGCTCATTGTGGCTTTTACAAAGCGTCATTGTTTCTATTTAAAAGATGAGTAAGTTATGAAATCAGTCCATCTTTCCAAAACACACATACAACCTTAAACTGCACAGTATTGTCCTCTAAAGTGGCATGACACAAACCAGAGGTACATGTTCAATGCTGATGATAAAAGGCTTCTCTGCCTACTTACTGTCTCTCATCTGTTGAACGACTAACACCAAAACCAGCCATTAAGCCTTGTGACCTAGTAGGACAAGTCACATTCTTTTTTATTGACCACAATTACAGGCAATCCAAATCACCAGGCCTTACAGGTTCCTGCCAATCGTATGCGTGACATCATCACTATCTTATTCACAAAAGGCTTCCAGACAGCATAAGTAAATTTCCCATTTTATTGTCAAAATGCCCCACTTTTTACCACTTCCTCACTCTGGCCCTGCTACTCTCTCTGGCTCTCACCAAAGGAAAAAAACAGCACATAAAGCCCCGGTTTCATTTTAGAAGAATCGATTTTGGTTGGAAAATGTTTTGTTTAGCGCTACAGTGCACTAACCAGCTTCAACCAGTGTGCAATAGGCACCGTTTTACATGTGTGCAATGCATGCTTAAATGCACACTGGTTTCTCCTCCATGAAGGGTGAAGAGGAAAAAAAATATTTATGGGCATTTGGGTCATTTAACGGACTGAGCGCTGTGGATGACTCTGCAGCGATCTCTGGGTCTGCTGCATGTGGCGCCTGCTGGCTCGGCACAGAAACCTGTCATCGCACTACAAGTTTGTGAGCAGGAAGAGCAGGTGAGAGAAGCCCTGGCTGCTACCCAGCTGTTACTGTGAAGCGGTCTGTCCCGCCGGACACCTGGGTGGCAACGCATATGACAAAAGCAGCTTGAGAAGAACAGCAGCATAGACTGCTGCGATTATACATTTCACTTACTGAAAAGGGGCCAGCTAGAAAAGAAAAACAACAACCTGAAAACACTGAAAAGCTAAAGTTACTGGACATTTTATTCCAGGCCCATTGGGTTGCTTCTACATTCCAGTGGACAATTTGCTGGCCAGCTAATATCAGTTTTAGACATTTTTCAGTGACTGCAACCTCATCAGTTCAGTTTCAGTCATCACTTGAAGATGTCAGGCTGTGGCAGGCATCCAACAGAATCAAATGTGAGGCTCTTCTCCAGAACTCGGCTTACACATCAGGAGAAACTCAAAGTAGAAAAAGCAGATATTCCAGTTTCTGTAGCCAAGCATGGGCATAGTTTTAAATGTTTTAATCCAGTGCCAATTCATTTTCATTTTCATTTTAAAATCATGGCCATATTTCACTTATGTGAACATCTGTTTAAAAATACGACTGAATCAGTCTAATAAGAGAAATGCAATGTAGCGCTGCAAGAGTTAGTTTGGTAAAATAAAAAGCAGTTCTTTACTTAATTTATTTTCAGGAAGTAAACAAAGGGAAAATATTCATGCGTCCAACAAAATGAGGAATTTATGCTCTTTTTGGACTGTCGGTCAGACCAACACTTTAATGCATGCACTGATAAAATAGTGACTGTCATTTTACCTTTCTTTCAGACAGACCAAAAAGAAGGCACTGTCTATACAACAACCAAAAACATACAAAAACAGAGAGCTGACTTTCTCTAAGCCAGGCACCCATCTAACTGCTGCCTTAAACGAGATCCGTACATTAGAAAATCTCACCAGAGTACAAAGCAAATTCAGGCATTAAGGTTTACTGTGAGAAAATCTCCCAAGACACTCATGAGGATTTATCTGCTACTGTGTGTGAGCTCCTGGCATCAGAGCAGGTTCAGCTGTATTCACAGCAATTCCTTTGGCCTGAGTAAACCCGTGGGACCGGTGATGCAAAAAGGAGTTGTCCTTTAATGACAACCCAGCTGGGCTCAGACACAGATTTGTCAAATGGGCGTCCAAAAGAAGCATGTGTGACTGAGAAAGAAAGAGGGGAAAGCCGAAGGCAGCAGGTCCCCAGACGGCAAATTCTCACAATCTGCCCTCACGATCCTACCTCAGCCCGCACTCCCACCCACCCTGTTTACCCTCTGAGTGCTGATGGAAAGATTAAAAGGGGAGGCATCCCGGGTCGTTGTAAACAACACGGGGAAACTGATACAAACTCTGAGAAATTTATCTCAGAGGACACTGCTGTGAATATTTGCGAAGATAAGGCGTGAGTCAAAGCGTAGGATGAAACATGATCATTTTTTATTATCACAGCCTTTCAAGCAAAACGACAGCTTTGTTTTTTGGGTTTGTTTTTTTAATGCATCCATCATGAGGAAGCTGCATTAATTCCTTTTTAGTTGTGAGTGGAGAGATCATATACTCTAAAGTAGAAGGACCCCCAAGTTTTCTGTCGCCAGCACCACGATAATGTCAGGATTTCAGCCCGTTTCTGAGGCGCGTTTTTGCCAAGTGCAATCACGTTTTGTTACAAGTTCTGCTGACTCGCTGCTGAACAAGGAAAGCTATCAAAACAACGCAAACGGTTCTTACCTGATAAACGTGGTGCTGCTTCAACGACAAGACATGCGGGTCCTCTGATTCACAGCACAGTGACGAAGCCGTTCAAAGTCAGAGGGGAAAGCACGGACGGGAAAAAGAAAAAAGAAAAAGCAAAGCGTCACTTCAGCGAACTTTTTTTTTCTTTTGTAGCCGTTTCACTTTCAGATCAGCGTTACTTTGACCTCGTCACTTGTTGCCTGCTTGAAGGTGTCGTTCACTTTATCGCCTCTGTTTCTGGTGTTTCATCTTCACCTGCTCTGACTCAGTCCCTTCCCAGCAAAAAGAAAACTGACAGTTGAGTGTGAGCGGCTTGTTGGCACCAACAGGTGAAAACGTGTGAAGGAGGACGACGGAGAAGGCGGATACCGACTAATTAAAGTTTTGGGTACTGGTCTGGTAGTCACACACTCACAAAAAAAATAAAAATAAAAATAAGAATCCCGTTTGTCTCGATAAACCAAACACACGGTTTCTGCGCTGTAGCGACCTCAGAGAAAGTTTCGCTCAAGTCTGGCACTGAAATGGGACTTCTATTCTGGGAACTGACGCGGTTTCACGTTGTGGAGCACACTGCCACTCACTGCAGCGTAAGAGACTACTTAAATGCCTGTGGTGACACGCTCCTGTGGGAATAATAGAATAATATACGGACACAGCACAGGCTGAAATTACCGTGTATGGTCAAACTTACTTTTGAGAATCATGGCCAGATTAACTTCAAAGGGTTCTCTGGGTATAAAGTTTTAGTGGGCACCTTCTGGACCCCTCACTGAAATTTTGACACAAAATTTCCAAGTTTGCCCTCCTTATTTTCACTTCACTCAACACATGTCGTATCTGTTGACTTACATCAAGTTACACAGACTGAAGACTTTCCCACATGTAACTGATTTTTTAACACTTTCTTAATAAAACTACTTGGTTAAGATACAGCTCATGTGCACATACGTGACTGATTTTGCCATGAGACTGTGCTGGGCCCTCACACTTACACATTTTATTATAGGCCAAACATGTGCAGTCTAATGCAATTTAATAGAACAATTCTGCCTTAAAGTCTACTGTTAAACAAGTTGGTTTTGGTTGACACTGTGCTTCCTAATATTTTGGCCACCCCAGTAAAATAGATGACATTCACTGTATGGAAGATCAGTAGCATAGAACTACACTTAGATGTAAAGGTGTTCCTAACCAAGTACTAATAAGTTTTTTTTTTGTTGAGTCACCCAGACAACATCAAGTGTTTTACCAGTAGGTAAAATAATTACACAATTGGTTCTTTAGTTAATTATAAATCAATTTTTTTTTCCAAAGAAAACAAGGTTTAGGTTCTGAGACATGCATGCAGATGACATGCATGTTAGGTTAACTGACTTCTCTAAATTGGCCATAGGTGTGAATGCGAGCATAAATGATTGCCTCTCATTGTTACCCCTGTCACAGACCAGTGACCTGCTCAGGTTGTAAATTCAGCTGGGACAGGGTCCATGTCTGTAACACAAGCCCACAAGACAGATGATACACGGGCTAATAGTTCTGCTTCATTGGATAAATATTCCAGCAAATTTACCATTAATCAGATTATTTAAATCCAAATCATATGGAGGGGCCTCTAGTCATCTCTACATTTTGGTAGTCCAACCTTGCAGGGTAGGAAAGGGAGGCCTTGTAGTTGTAATATACAACAAAGACAAAACCTGCATAAAGTGTCATCAGAGGGATGTCAGTGAAGCACCAGATTCTACATGATCACATGGAAGAAATCTAATGAGAAGAGGTGTAATCAGACAAATCTACTGAATATAATCAGCATGGGTTTATTAAAAAGAAGGGCCTTAGAGATGCAGATGTGCTGTCCCCTCACACAGATTTTGGGATATGCAGACCTCAGGAATCATATAGCAGTGACACTAATCTGTTTAAAACTATATGTTCACAATCTGAATTCTAAAACTAAAATTATGAAGATAGTAATACAGATAAAAATGATAACCATCAAGATAAAATAACCTAACCTGCTGCTATAAAAAATATCCCCATGATCAAAATTATTCCTGTGCAGACACATTTAGTGCTTTAAGAGCACATCTAAGTCTTTCTGGCAGTTTTATACTCAGCCCAGTGGAGACTGAAATACCATAAACATATTAAACAGTCATTGTGAACTTGCCACTGAGGACCACAGCAGTATGAATCTCTGAAATCTTAATGATGTAGTATGAAACTTGGTGAGCAGAAACTATTAAAAGGTTAGAGTAAACACACCGAGTACTCGGCATGTTATATACCGACTTTCCTTTGAGGTCCCAAAGGCAAAATCCGCTCTGTTCACTCTGAGGGCTTTAGCACCCTAACTGGCCTCTTTACAGCTCTCCCTGTGAATGAGCTGATAGTGTAATAGATTCTTTCCAGTGACATGTGGCTGTGTGAGAGAGAATGGGCAGCAGGTTAATAGTGACACAGTGTAAATGGGTCGAGAGAGTGATTAAAAAAACTGGCTGGCAGATGGGCGACAAAGAGTGGGTGAAAAGACAGCTGGCACATTGCTTCCTGGCAGCAAAACGGCAAAGAGAACATTTTACATGGAAAAGTAACATATCTTCAGCTTGATGGCAACAATAGTCACATGCACCTCCTGTTTTGAACAAAGAACAATGCAGGTGTCTGTCAGCGAGTACACTAGGTGAGGCAGAATAATAATAATTCTATTTGTCTCAAAGGCCGACAGGGACAGCTGGCAGATGGCGTGTGTATGAGCTAACAGTATTAACTTGCATGAGATAAGGCAACACCCAGCAAAAAGTTAACTTTTTAAATATCAGTAGGATCATGAATAGATAGTTCAACTAAAGAGAACTGGATCAGATATACATCAAACCAACATACAGTGTAACAGGATCATTTTAGATGCTTATCACTGGAGATACAACCAGTCTTCCAATACTGTTTTAATAGAGTGTGTTATGTGTTCTCAATAACAGCAGAAAACTACTTTATAATTAATAAACCATTTGCTGTTGTGATGACCCGCCCACTGGCTTGTTGTTTCTAATGATTGGCTGGCATGGGAGGGTCATCAGTCAATGGAGCTCACCTGTGTCTTCCAGGCTATAATGATGGCCGAGATAAGCTGCTCAGTCTTCCACACCAGCTTTCATCAACATTGAAGTTTGTCTCTTGGTCAGGTTGTGCTTACTAAATGACCTCTAAGTAAACTTCTTGTGTGACTCACCTACCTCTGAGTCTGTTTGTGACACTGTTTACATATGTCCTGCTGATAGGAGCACACTCTCGTACCCATATTTTAAACCTGTGCAGCTCAACGCATCAAACCAACATCCTTCTAGATTGAGATCTTTGAATGTCATGCCTCCTTCATATATAAAGTGTCTGGTTTTTACTCATTTTTACTGTATTATAATCTGTAACAGATTGTTGTGGTGCTGCATTTTAAATGCACACCATCACAAATACCACATATGCACATCATTGTATTTTGTTTAAGTTGCCGCTAAGTAAACAGTCAGCTCTGGAAAATCGTGCCTGACCATGACTATAAATATTGTCCTGTGGGATATTATTCTTGTACTGTTAATAAGAGTTTAATGGCTATTCACATTATTTAATTACACTTCCATAAAGTAGAATTACTCAAAAATGATCAGGCAGAGACGTGACTTTTAGTCTCTTATTATGGGTCATGCAGATGTAATCAAAAAATGTATATAACATTGCATACTAGACACTTGGAATAGATGGTAGATGACAGTTGTTCCCTTCATCGGGATGACTGTGTCTTTGCTGAGTGGGGCCTTTGAGGAATAAAATGAAACACCATATTCACCGACATTTAATGCTTTTTTATTTAATAATAGTCTTTGGTGAATATGAAACATTCATATTCATATTTCAGGCAACAGCATATTAAAAGTGTCAAAGCGTTTAGAAATACTAGATCTGTCAAAAACAAATAATCCATGAGTTTAGCATCAGACCCTCACTGTCTGGTAAATGTGCACTTTCCACAAACTTCACATAAAGACTTCAAATCATCATCATTACAGCTGAGTTTGACATACACCTTAAAGGACCCCAACCATAACTGCAGAAGACATAATAACCTAAATCCAGTGAACAGAAAAACAATGTGTATGAACTTGAAAACAGTTGTTTATGAACATTTTGACTCAGGCTCCCAGAAGCTCCAGATCACACAGCCTACTCCCACATGTGTGAGTTTCTGTGGCTGAGTCAGAGGCCAGCACTCCCAAATAAACCTGTCTCACTGGCTGACGATCTGTTAAATATGAGGACAGCATGCACAGGTCACTGGGAAATCTGGAAGCAGATCTGATTCCAGCCATGGGCCCACTTTTTTTTATATCTTACTTAGATAATATTAAGCATTTAAACACATCCATTTCTGTTTGACATCAAAAGGAACTTATGAGATCATGGACAGAAGACCATGACATGTTTTGCCCTTATTGATTGTCAGTGCAAATAGTGTAGTTTTATTTCCAGGCTTTGCAAAAAAGTTGTTGCCTGCACAAGACTGTGCGTGTGTGAGTGTGTGTGTCCTTGGCTAGGGGAGTCTGGAATCACTGAAAAGGCCATGTGGAAGAACTCATTTGTCCCAGTTAAGCATTCATGAATACTAAACCAAACCTTGAATGGAACATTCCTATCTGGGTTTTCCTACTCATAAATTTCCTTCCCAATTCTGCAATTCATAACACTTCTGAATAAAGAATACATTGAAATGTAAACAATTTTAAACTATTAACAAAACACACTATTAGTGTTTTAAACCTCTGTGTATGATTAAAACAATAATAGTATGTTTTGTGAAGTTACTGATATCATTGATTAAATTTGCATTTATATCTATTTTAGCTGGTAGATATAAATGCAAATGTAATCAATGATATCAGTAGATTAACATTAAATTATACATAACAGCATAATATTAAGTTCCACATTTACACAGAAAACCACAATAAAGTACGTTATGGTAAGCAGGTTTGATTAATTGCTAAAATGTAAATTTCAAGCACTTAGCAGCGGTGTAGCTTGATTCTATTAGAAGCCTTTTTCTTGCATTCAGACTTGATGTAATCCACAAACCAGATTGTTAGGCACTGCAATATCTGCAAAAGTGGAAAGACAATGTGGTTTTAGTAAATGTGACACAGCTTGTAAAACCTGCGCTGTCACATCTGTACAAATTTACTAACAGTGGCAGCTGGTAGCGGAAGTGTGGATGCCATTTTTTTTTTCCTCATACCTATTTTTTTCGGCTTGGGGAGGTTCAGGTTGTTCATGATCTCCACGAACCCCTCGATGCTTTTAGTCAGGCGTGGGTTAAACTTGCGCTCCTCACCAACTGTAGAAACCGTCTGACCTGAAACACAAAAACAGACGCAGCCCAGTGTGACAGCTTTAGTCTTTGTGGTCCTGATTTTTGCCAGATGTTAAATCTGATCAATTAAAACATTTATAGAGTAATTACATGGTTATGACACACAACAGATGCAATGCAAAAACTTAAAAGCAGAAGATGTATACAGCATATGCACCAGGTAGAAAAATAATGGCTTTAATTTTGCAATACTATGACAGAGGTTAAAAATGTATGAAATAATTTGCATCAGAGACTCTGTAAGGTATGTAATACACATGTATAATCATTTGTGTGTGTTGTTTTTGCAGCCAACCTAAGTAGTCATGTGCTGGGTAGATGAGGCACTCATCAGGCAGGGTGAAGATTTTCCCATGGATTGACTGGTAAAGCTTTTTGGGACACCCTTAAGAAATGAGACAAAGCAGATGAAACACTGCCCCCTTGTGTTCACTTATAAGAGCCATGAAAGTGAACGAATTTGAAAGATATTTTTTTAAAAAACACAACAGGAACAAATAAAGTATTTCTACCCTGCTGGAAGTCTGTCCTGCCACAGCCTCTGATGAGGAGAGCGTCACCAGTGAAAGCCATGCTCTGATCCCCAGTTACCAGTGTTATACACCCATCAGTGTGTCCTGGTGTCTCTATCACAGTCAGACACTAGAAGAAGAGGAAAGAGATCCATCAAAGGACAGCATGTTAAGTTTCATGAAGCAAATCTAACGAAAAAGTTTCAGGTATTTACAAAATAACTGCACCAGCACACACAATATTGTAAACAAAGAATGTTTTTCATCTTACATGTCTTCCAAAGGTGATCTTGTCTCCCTCTTTTAAGTGGATATCAGCAGCGGCACCACTGAATTTGGAGATGGCACTCTTCAGCCCAGCCACTCTCTGCTTCATCAATCCAGTGCTTGTTATGTGGTCTGCATGGCAGTGGGTGTTAACTATCAGAAATAGAAACATAATGTAGGTCAATGTAAAGCTGGAGTATAATTCACTATTATTGCATTTTCATTGGGGCTATTTGTTATGCATGTAAGAACATAGATCACTACATTTAGCATCATCTTCATTATTTAACATTTACTCTTGGTGTAAGCTTATGAAATATGCACACAGGTGAGACAGTCAATGCCCACTTTAACTGGCACACCGGTTAATCTCTGTCTCTCTTCCACAGCGTGTCTTTGGTCCTGTCTCTCTCCCCTCAGCCCCAACTGGTTGCGGCAAATGACTGCCCCTCCCTGAGCCTGGTTCTGCTGGAGGTTTCTTCCTGTTAAAAGGGAGTTTTTTTTTTCCTTCCCACTGTTGCCAAGGGCTTGCTCTCAGGGGGTCATTGTTTTGATCACTGTGTTCTCTTTGTAATTATTGTAAGGTCTTTACCTTACAAATTAAAGCGCCTTGAGATAACTGTTTGTTGTGATTTGGTGCCATTTAGTTAAAATTGAATTGAACTAGCACAGTATACCTAATAAAATGGCTAATGAGTATATTTTAAATTTGGACATTTTTTTAACTATTAGTTTTAGTTTTCATTTGGCAGGAGTCTTTTCATTCCATTGTCTACACAAAACAACTGTCTCTGATCCAGGAATAGACACATGATTATTCCTGGCCCAGATACATAATACAGATTAGTCCAGTACTATGCTTGTTTTGCTCCTAATATAAATGTATGGGTAACAGTGAGGAAGATGGGACGCAGATTCTCTAAAACTGTTTTAATTTAGCCTTTAACTCTACCCTGGGAAGGTAGATACCTGCCACTGTTGGATTGAGTCCAAGCTCCTTTATGAACTTCAGGTCTCGCTCAATGGTCTCCAGCACAGGATCGATGAGGACAGCCTCCTTGGTCTCAGTGTCTGCCAGCAGGTAGGTGTACGTGCAGCTCTCTGACTCAAGCAGCTGAGTGAAAAGAAAAGAAAAACAAAAGGTGAGGAGCACACAGGTGTGACTCAGCAATAAATAACAGGGAAGGCATAGTAAACAATGTGTCCTCATCATTCTATGAGAGGGTGTGTCTGAGACAGCGAGAAAGAGAGATACAGAACAGATAACAGATCAGGATACGAAACTACACTCACAAGCTACTTTATTAGGTACACCTTGCTAGTGCCAGGTTGAACCCCTTTTACCTTCACAACTGCCTTCCTTTGAGGCACAGATTCAACAAGGTGCTGGAAACATACAGCCCATACTGACATGATCGCATGACACAGCTGCTGCAGATTTGCACACCCATGATGCTAATCTCCCATTCCACCACATCCCAGAGCTACTCTTATCAGATTGAGATCTGGTGACTGTGGATGTCATCTGAGTACAGTGAACTCATCGCCATGTTTGAAAAACCAGTTTGAGATGAGCTTTGTGGTACGGTGCATTATCCTGCTGTGATTAGAAAGGGATGCACATGGTCAGTGTTTATACTCAGGTGGGCTGTGGCATTTAAACAATGCTTCTGACCATTCTTTGAAAACCCTAGAGATGGCTATGTGGGAAAATCCCATTAGATCATCAGTTTCTCAAACTCTCACACAAGCTTGTCTGGCACCAACCACCATGTCATTCTCAAAGTCACTTAAATCACCTATCTTCCCCATTCCGAACATAAGCAGGCAATCTTGTTCATCTACATGCCTAAATGCACTGAGTTGCTAAAATGTGATAGGATGATCAGACATTAGTGTTACTATGCAGCTGAAGAGGTAAAGTGGCTTGTGACTGTACTCTTTTTAGTTTCAAAGAGACATGAGGGGTACTTCCCAAAGTCTGACCTGCAGGCCCATCCACTCAGTGTCCTCCTCTTTCAAGCTAGCAGACGCACTAAACTACTGTGAACTGAATAATTATTAAACTAAGCTCACACTGCAATAACTTATCTGTGATATGGATGTTCAAGTTTTTTTTAATTACTGTTCTGACTTGTGTAAGTCATTTTACGTTTAAGAAAACTCATGTTTAGAATTTTGTTTACTTCCGCATTTTCATGATGCTACAATCATGCTTTTCTCTGTCTGAGACGTCACTCCACTGTCCATTGAGAAGCGTACAGCACGGTGGAATAGATAAGCCTGTAAGTGTTATCAGTTACAGTTTTTCATATGTTACAACACATGTGAAATGTTTTCTTTGAATCTTTGAGTTAGCTTTTCACTACTAGCATGTGCTATCCATTGCTAACTAGCAGCGATGTCCGTGGCTGATAATTGCTTAATGTGAGAGTGCTTATTTTGATAAGAAATGTTTAAACACATGTCAAAGTGTGAAGAGATGTACTTACTGACATGTTGCGTTTTATGTCTGTTGTAGTTTTACGATTTGAGTACATTGTGGATGAAGTGGCAGTACAGCTTCGTGAATGAAAGCCCCGCTCCTCATTTACTCTCGTTAGCTATCTGTCAGTGCTTTGTATGGACACAACAGCCAGGACAGAATAATTACCAAATTGCACGAATTAGCATAGCTTATAGTTCATCAGCAGAATTCAGCTGAGGTGGCACAGTGACTCTACTGGGTGGGCTAGCATTCATACCAATTTTTCCAATATATTTATTTTGCAGCTGTAGTAAAAAATTGCTCTGGTAATGGTGTAACTAATATAAACTATAAATCTGCTAATTTATTAATTAATTTAGTGTCCGGCATTAAGGAGTCCTGAAAACGCCCTCCAAAGATGAACTATCAAACTCTGATACACCTCCATCTAAATACTCAACAGGACGAGAACACAGCATTAAATTTACTGAGACAGCCACATCATTACATTACAGCATCCAAACCAATAAATATTGACAAAACACTGCTGACCCTGTTTTATCATGCTTTTATTGAATCGGTTTTATCCTTTTGCTTGAGTCTCTGTACTTCAGGCAGGTACAGAGGATTTCTAGATCAGTCTTAAAGGACACTTCTCACCCTTTGCACTGTGAGTTCCAGCTTCTTCCATCAGGACGCAGATGTAAAATGCCCAAATGTTAAACCAAACATTATAAAAGCAGTTTTGGTCCTATGGCCATAAGTTTTAACAAATTTTAACCCCATGCTGTGTTTTTATGCTCTTATGTTTGGGTGGGGTGGGGGGCTGTCTGATGTGGTGGTTAGCAATACTGTGGCACCACAGGGGACAGTTCTATCTCCATTCCTGTTTACCCTGAACACCTCAGATTTCCAGTATAATAGTGAAAAAATGCCACCTGCAGAAGTTCTCTGATGACACTGCAGTGGTTTGGTATGTTGGGCAAGTGTGGGCAGGAGTCGGAGTACAGGGAGCTGGTGAGGAGCCTTGTGGAGAGGTCCAGCAGAAATCACTTTCTTCTCAGTGTCAGCAAGACAAAAGAGATGGTGGTGGACTTCCGGAGGAATAAAACTGCAGCAAAGCCCATTAGCATCTTGGGAGAGGACGTGGAAATGGTGGACAGCTACAGGCACCTGCGCATTCACCTGAATGACAGACTAGACTGGAGGACCAACAGTGATGCTGTGGAAGGGGATGAGCAGACTCTACTTTCTAAGGAAGCTCAGATCCTTTAATTTGTGCAACAAGATGTTGGAGATCTTCTACCAGTCTGTGATAGCGAATGCCATCTACTTTGCTGTGCCTCACCTGTCATTGTGACAAGTAAAATACTAACAATGACAAGAGAAAATACATTTGACCACTTGACTGTTCTATAAAACGGTTTTCTGAATTATTTCAACACTTGAATGGTCAAAATTGTGGAATTTACGCATTGCCTGTTCAAACACGGAAGAAATGCGGGGTGAGGCGGTGCAGTGCAGTGGCTCACCTCTGGTGGCGCTGTGTCAAACAATAAATGACGCAGGCGGTCAGCGTATGCCCATTGCTGTCTCTCTTTATATCACCAAGATACATTTTGATTACACATTTGCTACACATGCTGATGTTCTACAGTCTGTCTAATATGAATGAATATTTGTGACATGTTTATTCTTTGTGATCGGTTATAAATGCGGGGTGAAAATATGTATTTAATCATTATTATTAATCTCTGGCTCTCTTCCACAGCATGTCTTTTGTCCTGTCTCTCTCCCCTCAGCCCCAACCGGTCGCAGCAGATGACTGCCCCTCCCTGAGCCTGGTTCTGCTGGAGGTTTCTTCCTGTTAAAAGGGAGTTTTTTTTTTCCTTCCCACTGTCGCCAAGTGCTTGCTCATAGGGGGCCGTTTTGACTGTTGGGTTTTCTCTGTGTTATTGTGGGGTCTTTACCCACAATACAAAGCGCCTTGAGGCGACTGTTTGTTGTGATTTGGTGCTATATAAATAAAATTGAATAGGATTTAATTGAAAAATACACAGGGGGAGGCAGAAAGTACCATGCTGCACCCCTATCGGTGCAACAGAGTAACGGAGATATTCGTGGAGAAGGATAGGTGCATGGACTTCATCTTCAAATGGTCAATATCACTATAAGAACCTTTTGGTCCTCATCAGAATCATAAATTATTATTAACATGTTACAAAATAATGACAGATTTAGGTATTATTACAAATGTGGATACACTGAAACACAAATCAGTACAAATGAATTTCACTCATTTTATACCGTTTTTCTTTGGTTAGATGGATCTGTTTTTGCTATGTCCCATACACTGGTCTGCTCCTTTCAAGCAGTGTAATGAGGCAGTAAATGGCACAAAATGAAAATACTTTTTAAATGTTCTCATTACTCTTACCAAATTCTTGGGTAAAACAAACCATTTTTGATTTTTGTGTCTCTATTTTTTTTATTATTTTATTTAACATTTTATGCACGTCCCAAAAACTTTTGTCCAAAAAAGAAGAGAGACGAGTATCCTGCTGCCTTAACTTGCTGTGTGAGAAATGCATCAGTACAATTGTGATTTTTTTTTTAAAGTAACATCCTTGTTTCTAAAAGATTCCATCCATCCATCCACTCTCTTCAGCTTATCCTGTTCAGGGTCACGGGGGTCTGGAGCCTATCCTGCTGTCATAGGGCGAGAGGCAGGGGACACCCTGTACAGATGGCCAGCCTGTCGTAAAAGCTTTTCACCTTTTCTTAATAAACTAATCACTGCCAAATAATATTGTTTGAAAAACTGATCAGATTGCGGTTTTTAGAGATTTTATTTAAAAAGGAAAACACAACTATCACAGATTCTTTGAAGACACAGGCTATTTTCAGTTATTTCACTATTTTCAAAAGCCTTCTTTTACCAAATCAATATTATTATTGAGCAAGGGACAAACTTGCTATCTGAAAATGCGCATTGTATAATCACGTTGTTATAAAAATGTATTAATTTTCATTTGACTTTGTCCTTGACAGGGTGGACATATTTTACAATGTGCTCATTCTTATTATCTTCTTATTATCTGCTTGCAATAAATTAATAAAAAGTGGGGGAGCTTGACCGACATGCATTTACAACAGCCCAAGGTCAACTTGATACGATGGATATGAAATTAGTTGAGGAATTGTAACTTTTTTGGGGACGAATTATGATGTGTCAAAGGCACCTTTTGGTGATATTGACCCAATAATTTTTTAAAAATTTTATTTAAAAAGAGGACCCCCCCCCCAAATAAAAAAATAGTTTGACCTTACATTAAACATTTTGTTTTTCTTACCATCATTGTTGAACAGTATGGAGTTGATTAAAGCATAATTAATACTGAAATATAATAAGCTTCTATTTTAGGTTCATATATGTGAACATCCGACTCCAGGTGAGTCAATGCCTCACCTGTCACAAACCCCACCGCACCACACTGATAAAACTGTATAGTAACTCTTCTTTCTGTGACTGGTGAACACACCTGATCCCACACACAAATTTTGTATTATATCCTCTCCCTGCTGTCTTCAGGTTCTTTGTGTACATATTCTGATTAAAAGTGTATATTTACAAAATATATTATTTATCAGTGCAATTTGCACTAATCTCTTGCACAATGTCAGCCTTAATCTAACTCTTCCTTAACTAAGTATTTCCCTTGTGGGATAAATAAAATATCTATCTCATCACATTTCGTTTTATATTCCATTTGTTCTTATCATGTGTTTGTTTTAAACATGTGTCTTAGCTTTTTAAATCATGTTTTTTCTTTTTATGAGCGGACTCACTACACTGTACAACAAATTTACCTTTCGGGTACAAATAGAGTAACTTGAACAAACTCATTGTGTATTGCGAGTAATTGCAAAAACACAGCAGATTGAGCAAAGTGGGGGCTTGTTATATAGAGTTTGAGCTCAAAAACATGCAAGAATCCAATAACCTGATCTGGCTCGACTTTAAAGAACTAACGTTAAACGCAAGTTAATAGAAAAAATTAAGTAACGACACCTCGACATTTTCCTACGACCCAACGCTGTTGCGTTTTCGTCAGGACAGATGGTTGTAAACAGGTGAAAATCAAAATACAACGAGAAGCTACCTGTCTGAAGAGGAGTCCCGCCGTCATTGCCATCCCGGAGCAGTGCGATCAGCCAGTAACCGGCGCCGGTTGGAAAGCAGAGCTTAAACCGGGACGCAAGCATCTGTGCCCTCCCCGTTTGTCCCGACTGGTCTGAGGAACGTCAACAAACCACACCCAACAACGGTGGCAAATCCCGGTCACACCCACTCACCTACCTACCTTCGTTAGGCCTCTTAATTAATTATAAGTTAAGTGGTCATCGGGTTAAAAACCTGCAGGTGTAGATCAAACGATGCAAATAAAACCAGAGGCTTGTGAGCCGTCGTTTCTTTTGGCAGCTTCCTTATTCGCACTAAATCACAGGGGGCCGCTGGGGAGCTGTGGCATTTATAGCTAATATATACAAACTTGCAAAGCTACATAGCTTACATAGCTACGCTGCTATTTAACAGTCTCAGTTCCCGCAGAGCTATCTGCAGTTCCGAAAAACAGCTTTACTCTTTTTTTTTAGCTTTTATTTTGACAGTCAAATATGATTTGGCTAAAATTATTTTAAAGGTGAAACATGTAGATTCTACCATACTAGTCAATAAGTGTTTTGAGTATGAAAGGCACACCTAGAAAAAGTATTTTTGCAAAACCAGTAAAATTGCTCAGATCCTGTTTAGTCATAACAGGAACCACTACCTTTTATTAGCCCAGGAAAGTACCTTTAAAATTTGTGCGCTTTTATTTTGAAGGGCATACTATTTTAAAAGTAAAATAAGTGGAGGTGTGAGTCCATCACCAAGTCTGCGTGAAAGAGACAGTTTAAACATTTTTTAAATGGTTATTTTAATATTTATGAGGTTTTAATTTGAAGGTCCATAAACTCCAGCATGATTCAGAGCTCCCGATAAGCAGCTTTATATTTTAAGGACCTTTAAACTTTTGAAAGTGTAGCTCAGGCCCTGTCACCTGTCAGTGATTTGAACTTTGAATGACAGTCATATAATAAAATATGGCTGGTGAGTTCATAGTGACTATTAAAGTGCAACAGCACACTGTGTCGTCAGTGAGGCACACAGCTTGTCTATTAAATGTGAGAGGTATTTATTTTTGTTGGTTATTATTATTTTTTATTGATCTTTATTCGATTGTGTTTTTGTTGGCCAAACAAACAGAGTTTCAAACTGAATAGGCACATTTTAATAGCTGATTTTTATTTAAGGTTGATATTAAAAAGTGAATAATTTGTTCATTACATTATTTGCGAGGATTCTTTCATGTCAGAACATTGTTTAATTAAAGAACCAGTTCTATTGCGGGTCAAACTACATAAATGCATTTTTGAACTGTATTAAATGTTTTTGACCAATAAAACATAACAAACTTTGCACTTGCGTGTGCTTCTAAATTATTTTTGTGCTACTGAAATATTTAGCTTGCTAGTACTGGTGCGGCCACCTGATAAAGTAAGCGTACAGCCTGGAATGACATGGTCATTATGCTTGATAAAAGACTCAAGCCATTTTGTTTGGTGGTTTGCCCATGTCTTACAATTATAAAACATATACATATGTAAATTATACATGCAATAATATAGATGTACACAAAACTATTTTTCCAAGAAATATTTGAAAAAGAAGAAAGTAAAAGATCAAATAGCATTTGTTATGCTTTGCTTAGAATATTTATGGATCTGTCAAGTTTCCGATATGTGCCCCCCCCAAATAGTAAACTCATTCCTACGCCCTTGCATATGAGCATAATGTTTCCCTCGAGGTACTTTATAGTGATGCTAGAACTTTTAGGGGAAAAAATAGGTTACTTGTACCAGACTTTTCTTATGCTGTAGCACTCCTACTTTCACTTTAATACAGGGTCTAATTACTTCTTCCGCCACTATGCAAAATAGTTATTCAAACCTTTAAATTTTTCACGTGATTTTAATTTAAGGACACTTTCTGCTTCCGCTAGTACAAAAAAATGCACTGTGCTTCTTTGTCGTCAGAACAGATTGTTTTAAACCGGGGCAAAACATCAAAATATAAAGTGAAGCTACCTGTCTGAAGAGGAGTCCTTTCGTCACTGCCATCCTGGTGATCTGTTGGTAATTCGCAGCGGTTGTTTAAACTGGAACAGAAGCCCCCGTTCTGGGTTACTGCGTAAAGTCTGACATATAAAACACTGACCACACCTACCTGGCTTGATAACGCCTCCAAATTAAGTTTATTTTCATTAGTCATCACGATTAACCCGTCACATACTTCACAACAAATTATATAATAATAATAATTATAATACACTTAAAAGGGTTGCTGACTTTGCCATAAAATAAGGCTTCAAAAAGTCCCATCAAAATGAGACTTTTATCATCTTTGCTGTTGTATCTTTTTCCTCTTATAATGCCTCTCTGGTTGAACTCGTGCTTATGTTCAAACATGGTGATCGTTATGGACAAACTGTTTTTTGCACAGAAGTCCAACAAAACAACTATATCTAGCCAGACTCTCTCAACCTCATGCACTAGCTCAGCTCCTTCCCCACCAGAGAGGTGACATTCCATGTCCTGATAGCCAGTCTTGATAGCCGGGGATTCGTCCTCAAGGACCTGCTTAATCCCACTGACACACCTTCTGTAGAGGAAGCAGTCTGAGGACAGTTCGCCCACCACTGGGGTTGAGGACACTTGAGGTGGTATGAATCAACTCCTTGGTGGTAGGACCCCTGGGGTGGACAAGATTTCCCTGGCAGTTCCAGAGAGGTTATGGATATTGTAGGGGTATCTTGGTTGAGCTGCCTCTGCAACATCACGTGGACATCTGGGGAGGTGCCACCGGATTGGCAGACTGGGGTTGTCAAGTCAAGTCAAGTCACGTTTATTTTTATAGCACATTTAAAACAACGATGTTGACCAAAGTGCTGTACAAGATCTATAGCCCCAAGGACTACACTCAAATAAAAAAGTAAATTAAATAAAATAAAAAATTAAAAACAAGACAATAAATAACATAAAATAAATAAAAACATTTAAAACAAATACCATAAAAAAAGCAATCGTCTAAACGGAGGTAACACTGCAGCCAAATGCCAAGGAAAAGCAATGTGTTTTTAGTAAAGATTTAAATGTGTGTATCATCTGAGTTGTGCGGATATGGAGAGGTAGATCGTTCCATAGCTTTGGTGCTGCTGGTGCAAAAGCTCGATCACCTCTCTGTTTTAGTCTAGTTTTAGGCCTCTGTAAGAGCCGCTGGTTAGATGACCTCAAAGCTCTTACAGGGGTGAGACTGTGAAGCAGCTCAGACAGATACAAAGGTGCCAGTTTGTTTAAGGCTTTAAAAGTAAGCAATAAAATCTTAAAATTGATTCTTAAATGGACAGGGAGCCAATGAAGGGATGACAGGACCGGGGTGATGTGTTCATGCTTTTTTATACCAGTTAAAAGATGAGCTGCTGCATTCTGGACTGACCTGCAGGCGGCACACAGATGATTGATCTATGCCAAATTAGAATTACAGTAGTCCAGGCGGGAAGTAATAAAAGCATGAATAACTTTTTCCAGATCCTGCTGCGGGAGATAAGGTTTTACCTTGGCAATAACTCTGAGCTGATAAAAACCGATTTTATTAACAGCACTTATTTCCTTATCCATTTTAAAACTGCTATCTAAAATGACACCCAGATTTTTCACAGCAGCACGACAGTGAGAGGCTAAATGACCCGGAGTGCCAGAGGAGTTGCTTAAGGGGTCAAATTTACCAAAGCATATAACCTCGGTTTTGCTTTCATTAAGATTTAGGAAATTGTTTCTCATCCAGGACTTAATGTCACTTAGACAGTTCAGCAGGGGTTCCCATGGATCTCTGCTGTTCAGTTTGATGGGCATATACACCTGGATGTCACCAGCAAAACAGTGAAAAGAAATATTGTGTTTCCTAAAAATCAACCCTAGAGGCAACATATACAATGAGAAAAGAATTGGGCCCAGAATGGACCCTTGAGGCACTCCACAAGAAAGCTTTGCTGCAGTAGAAAAACAGTCTCCTAGATGGACAGAAAAACTTCTATCAGTAAGATAAGATCTGAACCAAGTCAGAACCATGCCTTTAATGCCGATTTCATATTCTAGGCGGGATAGAAGGCTCTTGTGGTCCACGGTGTCAAAGGCAGCTGACAGGTCTAGAAGTAGTAAAACTGCTGGGCTACCAGAGTCAACAGTTAAAAGCAGATTGTTAAAAAAAACTCTTAAAAGAGCCGTCTCTGTGCTGTGACGCAATCTAAAACCTGACTGAAACTTTTCCCACATTCCATGTCCACTTAAAAATGCCTGAAGTTGCTTAAAAACAACTTTTTCAAGAACCTTGGATAAAAATGCCAATTAAGATATTGGTCTGTAGTTCAAGAGAACATCAGGGTCAAGGTTTCTTCTCTTGATTAGAGGCTGTACAACTGCATGTTTAAAGGCAGCTGGAACACAACCAGATGCAAGAGAAATGTTAATCAGAGTGAGGATAGTTGGTCCCACTGAATCAAAAGCCTCTTTAAAAAGGCGAGAGGAACACAGTCTGTGGGAGAGTTTACAGGTCTCATATTTTGAATCACCTGACAGGCTCAAAACTGCTCAGCAGATGAGTCTATTTCAGCCTGAGGTGATAAAGGTCTGAGAGCAGAAATTTTTTCCACAAAAAATTTCTTAAAGTTTTTGCACAGTGCAGGACAGACCTCCGCTTGGTTTACATTACAACGGGGATTAGCTAGTGAATTAAAAACACGAAAAAGAAAATGAGGCCTGTGACTGTTACTTGAAACAATATTAGAGAAGTAAGGAGACTTTGCATATTTGACTGCTTTCTGATATTTCAACAGTTACGCAGGATCTCTAAGGAGACATGAAGTTTATCCTTTTTCCACCTTCTCTCACCAAGATGGCTCCATCTTTAAGAAGAGGGACCTGAGGGTGTGCTCCAACAATCTGCTCCTTTGCATCGAAAGGAGCCAGTTGAGGTGGTTTGGGCATCTGACTAGTGTTGGGATATTATACTGTTGACCAAAAAGTATTTTCATTTTAAACTGCGCAAATTGCTTAAGAGTTGTAGTGGTGCAGAGAAGTGGGAAGGTCACAAGCTCTCAGAGGGGATTATGTTCACCCCTCTGATTCAAGGAATGGAAGGACTGCACACTTGAGGGACAGCTTGCATATAATACATAAGTTGCTTACACTATATAGCTTGCTAATGTCACATAATAGATTGAGGGTGCAACTTTGGTAAAGGACAAAAGCTTCAGACAACAACAGGAAGAACCCGAGACATAGAAGGGGGAACAACGTCTGGGGAGAATACATATCTGCCCAGCAACAGAAGTATATTTAGCCTCAACACCCTCGAAACTTATAGCTGAGACGTAGTATAGAGCAGGTGGAGGTAGGAAGTGGGGAGCTTGCATTGTGCAGCAGCCTAGGGAGGAACAGCAGAGAGACGCTTGAACTATCAAGGTATTTGTTGCAAAGAGCAATCTCAAGATGCATCTGCTACAATTTATTTCGGGTGTCATTTATGAGTTTACAGTATTTTGTATGACTGATTGATGTATTAATAAAACGAGCTTAACTCATATCTGACTCTTGCCTGCTCTTTCTCAAATCAACCAACCTAGGAGGAAATCCAGAGGGAATTTCCGACACTAGGATGCCTCCTGGACGAGCTGTTCTTGACATGATCTACTGGGAAGGGGCCCCAGGACATGCTGGAGAGATCATCTCTTAGCTGGTCTGGGAACGCCTTGGGTCTCCCCGGATGAGCTGACTGGGGAGAGGGAGGTGTGGGCTTCTCTGCTTAGGCTGCATGGATGGATTAATTTACTCATCAAACCAGAAGGTCAAGCTATAAACCACCGGTGCTCTGCATTTAATGTGGACTAATCATGCCTAATGCCAGGGGTGGCAAACTCCAACACCGGCTCTCGAGGCCTGGAGTTGGCCACCCCTGCCTAATACTCATATCAGTGCATCATATTTGAGTTATTTATTTGTATACAGTCAGCTCTGACCATGACCATGGCTACAAATAGGGAGTTTTGGGATACTATTCCTGGAATAAAGATAAAAAGGAGAGACATTTTGACTTTGATTTTATTTGAAGTCACACAGACACAATGCTGGATCCTAGGTTTTACATGTAACTCAAAACCACATGTAACATTGCATTCAGTGCACTTTGAACGGACCACAGAGTGCTGAGTGTTGGAGCATTAAAAGTAAACATTCAGGATCCATTAAAGTCCCTCAAAAATGTCGTATCAAACTGACATTTCATAAATTTGGCAAGAGGTCCTCTCTGATCAGTGAATGTCCAATTTCCAAAATTACTTTATTCAAGCTTTCTGTTCCATACTTGTAGAATTCAGATCAACACCATAGCACTTCATTCATAGCAGCAAAAGATATAATAGCCTAATTCATGCGTGAAACTGATGTGGTGCTCGTTTAAACACAGTCGATAGCAAAAAGTTATATACACATGAACATTTTGATTCTGTCCAGCAAAACATCAGGATCAAACTATCGCACATTTGCAACTCGTGGCTGAGTGAAAGGTAAGCACTCCAAAGCAAATCTTAATGAGCATCTGCTAAATACAAGAACAGCGTGCTCAGCTCATGGCACTCTGCAAAACACATTTAATTCTTGTCATGGCCTCTCTTGTTAAATATATATATATATAGCAAGCAATATTGATTTGTTTCAATGCACCCATGTCTGTTATACATCTAAAGGAACTCGTGAGATGACAATGTTGTGCAATTGCATCTTAGACATTATTGATTTTTAATGTAAATTGAATCGGTTCTGCCTGCATAAGGCTGTGAGAAAGTATCTAAGTGTAGCTACAGGAGTCCAGAATCACTGAAAAGGCCATTTTGAAGAACCCAGTCGTACAGGTTAAGCATTCATGAACACTAAACCAAGTGTTGAGTGGAACAATTCTATCCGAGCCTCCCTGCTCATAAATTTCCTTCATTTATTCACATTAACACATTTGAATACAGACTTTTAAGTTTGAACAATTAACAAAGCATAGCATTAAAGTTTTTTCATAAAATACACATCTAAAAATATCTAAAATAAATGCCATTTTATTTCAAGTACAATCAATGATGTAAGCATCAGCATTTGAAATATACAATTTTACATTTAGACAGAACCACTGTGAAGCCCTTTATGGTAAGCAGTTTGATTAATCCTGCTGAACAGGTCCATGAATCTCAATCACTTTTCAGCAACGTAGTTCAGTTAATTATTATCCTCTTTTGTGCAGCACATTCAAACATGGTGCAATCCACAAACCAAATTAGCAGGCACTGAAATATCTGCAACGGAAGAAGGAAAAAATGTTTACAGTCAATGCGACACAGCAAGTAAAATCTGTGTCATGACATCTTTTCGGCACAAGAACTAGAAATGGGTTTACTGGAAGGACTATAGGTGCTTTTTTTTTTCATACCTATTTTTTTCGGCTTGGGGAGGTTCAGGTTGTTCATAATCTCCACAAACTCCTCCACGCTCTTAGTCAGGCGTGGGTTAAACTTGCGCTCCTCACCAACTGTGGAAACCATCTGACCTGAAACACAAAAACAGAGGCAGCCCAGTGTGTCAGCTTTAGTCTTTATGGTCCTGATTTTTGCCAGACATTAAATCTAATCAATTAGAAGATTTATAGAGAAACTGCATATCTGGCAGACAACAGATGCATTAAAACAGAACATGTCTATGGCATTTTTACCAGCTCCTATTGAGTGAAAAACTATTGTTTTTAATATTTTAATGCTATACCAGAGTTAAACATCTGAATTCTGAAAAAAATATTCACACCAGTGACTACAAGATATTACAAAACATTTGGGCGTGTATGATCCAGCCAACCTAAGTAGTCATGTGCTGGGTAGACGAGGCAGTGGTCTGGCAGGGTGAAGATTTTCTCGTGGACT
This sequence comes from Pterophyllum scalare, assembly GCA_024447675.2. Lineage (NCBI taxonomy): Eukaryota > Metazoa > Chordata > Actinopteri > Cichliformes > Cichlidae > Pterophyllum > Pterophyllum scalare. The sequence goes on along the minus strand of JAMQGT020010220.1, from coordinate 4,814 downwards.
GACTTGTAAAGTTTTTTGGCACAACCTTAAGAAAAGAAACAAAGGTTAGAAAAGGAAAACTAATGCAAAACTGCCCGTTATCATTCATCCAGAAGCACTACAAAAGAAAATGAAAAAAATAAATAAAAATCTGGAAACACAAGGACAAAGGAAAAGTGGATGCCTACCCTGCTGGAAGTCTGTCCTGCCACAGCCTCTGATGAGGAGAGTGTCACCAGTGAAAACCATGCTCTGATCCCCAGTTACCAGCGTTGTACACCCATCGGTGTGTCCTGGTGTCTCTAACACAGACAGGAACTAAAGGAGAGCAAATAAAAGTGTCAATTGAATGTTAAATCAGTTTTAGGAAGCAAATGTGTAAGCAAAGAATACTTTCATCTTACATGTCTTCCAAAGCTGATCTTGTCTCCCTCTTTTAAGTGGATATCAGCAGACGCACCACTGAATTTGGAGATGGCGCTCTTCAGTCCCGCCAATCTTTTCTTCATCAGCCCAGTGCTCGTTATGTGGTCTGCATGGCAGTGGGTGTTAACTATGAGAAGAAGAAAAAAAAAAGTTGGAATATAAATCAAAGTTATTGTATATTTTAATTATGGCTATTTGTTATTCATGTAAGAAGATACGTGAACACAGATCAATGCAAATTTTTAATTTTATACTTCAATGCTTATTCTTCTGTATGATTATAAAATATGCATATAGATTCAATATTGTCAATATGGGAAAAAATTTATTAGTATTGTCTGATTTTTATCCATAGTTCTAAGCCCAAAATTGGGAGGGGCCGCTCATACAAATATCAGTGTCTAAAATGACTCCATTTTGAGTTGATGTAAACATATGTCAGGATATTCACAGGTTAAGGAATTTGGGACACATTTCCTAAATTTGATTCATCTTTTAACTTTGGAAAGGTAGATACCCGCCACTTTCAGATTGAGTCCGAGTTCCTTTATGAGTTTAAGATCCCTGTCAATGGTTTCCAGCACAGGATCAATGATGACAGCCTCCTTGGTGTCCGTGTCTGCCAGCAGGTAGGTGTATGTCCAGCTCTCTTCCTCAAACAGCTACACGGGTGGGGATGGGGGTGGGGAGAGAATGATGATCACACAGGTGTGACTCAGTAACGGTTACATTCATAGATTCTTAGTTTTTCTGTATGCGTCTCAGAGAGCAAGAAAGACACAGAGAGAGAACAGATTATGATATGGAGCTCAATTTAAGATTTACATGGTTATCGTTGGGCTCTTGAACATATCATGCAAATACGACTATTTAAACTTTAAATAAAAATGCTAGCTTAAAGCTCCACAAAGTAAGTACTTAGGAGTTGAAACTGCTCATATGACCCACTTCAGAACTCTAGTCAGCTGCTGTTTCCAAGGTCAAGGGCATATCTAAATGGGCAGCACACTGTAGCAATTTTGACATGCTTGTATTTTATTATTTCCTTGTTTTGGTACTTTCTACTTCTGCCCCACTACATTTAGAAATCAAAATGATTGATTACTGTACTGTACTTTGTAGTAGTCCACTACACTGCCTTTGAAGCTCAAGTTAGTTATTTTGCAGATTTGTAAAATATAAATATTACTAATGATGTGTTAATGCTTCTGAGCAGTATATAAACCAAACTGACATATATGATGTACAAAAGTATGAATCAATACTTATACTATATCCAAAAATGAAATATATGATTCCAAAACTGAGTATTGGATATTGGTGGTGGGGGTACCCAGAAGATCTAACTATTTCTACCATTATTACAAAATAGTTACTCAAAGCTAAATGATTGCCAGAATAAGAAACAATGTTCATATAGTACCACATGTATCAGGACGCATATGAAAACGCTGTCAAGCTTAAATACTCAATTCACCCAAATTTCAGACAAAACAAACTGAAGATGAAATCTTTTGCGACGTCACCCTGATGCAGTCATGATCCTACAGGGGACACACTTCATGTTTTGAAGGTCAGTGCAAAAACACTTAGCGGACAGATCCAAGTAAGGATTTGTTTGACTGGAAAATTGACCACAAGAAAACGTCACACAGGCTAATCTAGGTCAACATTAAAAGAACTAAAGTTAAATGCAGCTTTAACGGAAATATAACGGCGAGCTAAAGGCTACACCAGCTCACTTCCTACTACCGCTGTCTGCAAAAACACACCCAAACCCTGTTGTTTTCTCCCTCAAGACAGCTCCAAACAGGCGCGGAATGACAAATTATAACGTGAACTTGCCTGTCTGAAGAGGAGCCCGTCGGTCATTGCCATTCTGGCGCAGTAAGATCTGCTGCCAACCCATAGCGGCTGAACACTACTGCTTAAGCCGGGAGAGAGGCGCCTGGTCAGGGCTGCTGCGGAATTCGAACCGTCGAGGTTTGTCCTGAGCCGTAGCGACAAAGCGAGGGCCCGCTGAACGGATTTTCCTCTGCTTATTATCGAAGACATAGTGGTTTATTTGTCCCGATCTGAACCTGAGCGATATTTGTTTTTTACACACAACAACAGCTGTACCGTGCGTAGAGGTAAACGAACCGGACAGGCTGTGGGCTTTAGCGATGTGCTGATCACACTGACTGTCACTCAGCACTTGGTAGAACACCAAACACCAAAGAGAGAGGTGAATCGGTTGATTGCTGCTGGTAATTTGTGTACAAAAGGATCGTTACAGTCGGCAGGGACACGCATGCGTGCTGGAATAAGGAACTCGCACCGTAGTAGAGGCGTACGTGACTATTGACGTTTACACTGTCAGGCAAGTTTCTAGCACCCAAACAGGACCTCGTTAAAGTGTATAAATGTGCAGTCAGTTCCTTTAGCGGAAACACACAGAGGAAAACAAACGAACAGACACCCCCCCCCCAAAATAAAACAACCCAGAAAACTTAACAAGAATTAACAAGGCAGTAGTTAAAGATATTTGTTTCAGCAGCTATATGCATATTATTATCACATGGAGATGTAAGTGAGTGTAAGGAAGTAAAAATAAAACTTAAAATTATCCAATAAGACAGGGCTGTCAAACATGTGGCTCAAGGGCCAGAACTAGCCCACCAAAGTTTTCAGTCAGGCCACCACTGGATTGTTTTGAAGAGAGGTCATTTATAATAATTTCAAAGCACTTTATTTTTTAAGATAAAGTGAGTATAGTGCAGTTTTTTTTGTCACTTTTATTTTTCAGATCCAATACATTTAAATAAAAAATATAACCAGAGTAATGAAGGAATTTTGTGAAAATATCTGTCTGAGTTACTGCTAAAGCTTTTATGTTTGTGCGTGTTCATTTATCGAACAGGAATGAGACAAAACAATGAATAAGGAGTTCAATCATTACATTTAATTAAGCCATTTTCAAACAGTTTTTACAGATTAATCTGGGTGAAATACCGCATGCCTTATTCAGTGTAAACTGTATAGACATGAAGTACCCACACATTCTCTTTCAGTTCACAGTTTTCATATAGTCACAGCTTATCAATATTGGTTACATCATATACAAAACAAGAAATGTGGAAACAACAGCTGGGTGGTAGGACCCCTGGGGTGGACAAGATTTACCCTGAGTTCCAGAAGGTTATGGATATTGTAGGGGTATCTTGGTTGAGCTGCCTCTGCAACATCACGTGGACATCTGGGGAGGTGCCACCGGATTGGCAGACTGGGGTTGTCAAGTCAAGTCAAGTCACGTTTATTTTTATAGCACATTTAAAACAACGATGTTGACCAAAGTGCTGTACAAGATCTATAGCCCCAAGGACTACACTCAAATAAAAAAGTAAATTAAATAAAATAAAAAATTAAAAACAAGACAATAAATAACATAAAATAAATAAAAACATTTAAAACAAATACCATAAAAAAAGCAATCGTCTAAACGGAGGTAACACTGCAGCCAAATGCCAAGGAAAAGCAATGTGTTTTTAGTAAAGATTTAAATGTGTGTATCATCTGAGTTGTGCGGATATGGAGAGGTAGATCGTTCCATAGCTTTGGTGCTGCTGGTGCAAAAGCTCGATCACCTCTCTGTTTTAGTCTAGTTTTAGGCCTCTGTAAGAGCCGCTGGTTAGATGACCTCAAAGCTCTTACAGGGGTGAGACTGTGAAGCAGCTCAGACAGATACAAAGGTGCCAGTTTGTTTAAGGCTTTAAAAGTAAGCAATAAAATCTTAAAATTGATTCTTAAATGGACAGGGAGCCAATGAAGGGATGACAGGACCGGGGTAATGTGTTCATGCTTTTTTATACCAGTTAAAAGATGAGCTTGCTGCATTCTGGACTACCTGCAGGCGGCACACAGATGATTGATCTATGCCAAATTAGAATTACAGTAGTCCAGGCGGGAAGTAATAAAAGCATGAATAACTTTTTCCAGATCCTGCTGCGGGAGATAAGGTTTTACCTTGGCAATAACTCTGAGCTGATAAAAACCGATTTTATTAACAGCACTTATTTCCTTATCCATTTTAAAACTGCTATCTAAAATGACACCCAGATTTTTCACAGCAGCACGACAGTGAGAGGCTAAATGACCCGGAGTGCCAGAGGAGTTGCTTAAGGGGTCAAATTTACCAAAGCATATAACCTCGGTTTTGCTTTCATTAAGATTTAGGAAATTGTTTCTCATCCAGGACTTAATGTCACTTAGACAGTTCAGCAGGGGTTCCCATGGATCTCTGCTGTTCAGTTTGATGGGCATATACACCTGGATGTCACCCCAGCAAAACAGTGAAAAGAAATATTGTGTTTCCTAAAAATCAACCCTAGAGGCAACATATACAATGAGAAAAGAATTGGGCCCAGAAT